>WBMV01009133.1:0-61721 GCA_013396655.1 Campylorhamphus procurvoides | reverse complement strand
CGGGGCTCCTGCCCCTCCGAGTACCCCCCGTCCGCAGACTGCAGGGAGCGAGTGCAGCATCGCTTACTTTCCTTCTACACCACCAGCTCACATTCCCTGCAGGGATCTGTAATTGTGGAACTCGACGTCACAGAGCTGTCCTGCTTCATCAGCCGTGAGGGTGGCCCCAAGGCACACTGCAGGACAGAGCTAGCAGCACCGTGGCCCATCGGTTTGGAAATTTCAGTCCAGACCCGAGTTCTAGCAGGATAAGAACTGAGCCCTAAGGCAGAGAGTAAAACATAAAACCAGTAATGTATGAGAAAACCAGAATGAATCCCAGTGTGCCCATATCCTGTATCACCTGTGGCCAATGTACAGGTGGTGAAGCACAAACTAAGTTCGTGGTTTTCCTTTTAGACCAAAAGATCTACTTCACTGCAGCACTGTAAATTTTTTTTATCCAACTCTTATTAACTCCACTCTGGATTTTAATAAATAATTCATAACCTCTATGATTCTGTTTCTCAGTGTGTGAAATGGAAACAAAAATCCTATCTTTGTTATATTTTGTGAATGCTTGGAATACTGTCTGTATGCGGGGAGAAATTAAAAAGTAAAGAGGCAAGACAGCTTTAAAAATTACACAACCTTTCTTAGTAACCTATGATCAGAGAGTAGTTTTTCCAGTGGTCTGCTTACCTAGAGGTTGTATTTCCACACGCCCATAAGGCCCAAATGGGCCTTTACTTTCCTGTTTTTTTTCCCATGGGAATGGCACTCTATGTTCTACAAGTACAGACTTAATTACATAAGGTCTTTACATTGATTGTGTAGCAGAGTACACAAAGACCAGGGCAAGAATGAATAGAGCCATTGATGACAGAATTTTAATAGTAAATATAAATAGATTAAAAGCAGCATGGAACAATCTTTTCAAAAAGCTTTTCAAGGAAGTCTGAGAGCTTGGCTGCAGCCTGTTATACCTGAGGGCCATAACTTAGCCAGGCATCAGTAGAGCACTCTCAAAAGTAACTCGATATATGCTCTGGCTTCAGAAAGAGCCACTATTTCAAAATGTAAACATTAAATGGAATGAAACCTAGATTCATAGTATAAAGCAATATAATAGATCTTGAACTGTTGTCCATTGTTCAGTTGTTTTCACTTTCTTATGCCTTGTAAAGTGGAAACTTGATATTTAAAATTAAATTAAGAGCTTCTCTTGCAATCCAGTGTCAGGTACACATGGGATTGAGAAGGAACATATCACATGCTGTTATATTGCTGAGATAGTTATTTGAGCTGCCAGTTCTTTGAGCTGCTTTTCCAATTCAAACGGAAAAGAGGACTAGGCAGGGCTGTGTTCCCTAAGTACAAGAAGTGATGGTGTTGAAATGTACACAGAGCAAGCCACTGAGAACTGCAAAGCCGAAAAGACTTTATTTTCTGAACTGTTTTGTACACCTGTTTAAGTGACAAAGGTGTATGTGCCATATTCATAGGTGGCTATTGATGTATACAAGACAAGCTAATTCTTTTAATACTCTTTTGACTGAAAACCCCTCTCTACCTTTTCTTTTCATGGAGCAAGCTCAGGAATGCAAACCAAATGCTGTCAGAGTTCCTCCCTTGTTTTCAGCAAATTCCACACCTCATTTTCATCTCAGCAGATGACAGCCAAGACCTGCAGTTACAGAGTATTCCTTGCCCAACCAAACTGCATACCATAACTCCATTTCTAATAAGCTGTGACTTCCGATCCTGAGCATACCACCTTTAAAAAATGGTATTAAGCTTCACTATTTTGTTGCTTTTAGATGCAACTTGTTGATGGTAAGCTAAAAAATCTCTAGACAATAATGTTTGCCCTACACATTGCAGGCCATCAAAGCAGTGGACTGTGCTCTTCCGCCAGTGCCTGTAAGCAATGATATTCAAAACAAATTTCTGTCAAATCTGGGGTCTTGCTCAATGGCATGGTCACAGGCAGCACTGATATGAAAGCCCTGGAATACAGAATTCTTGTTTATTTCCAGAACATTTTAAAGCTGAATGGAAGGGACCCATTGAGTATGAGGCCTTCAGCTGGAAATAGGACAACCATCATGGTGGTTTTGGTAGGGAATACTTGCAAAAAAACTAAATGGAGGCCTTGCAATTTAGTTCCATCTCAGATGGTAATAATAAATTATTTTGTTAATTACAGAAGGTTTTAAAATAATAATAAAGCCTTAAAATTATAGATGCCTTCATGCTGCAAAGAGGATGGTTCATACCAAGCAGCATTTGGGTTAGCATCTCCATAAATCATGCTGCTCCCCTTTCCTAGGGAGTGTCCTTTGCTTCCCAAAAGCGGGTGTTTGGCAGCTCCCACTGCTGACACTCCCTGAGCCGAGCTTTCACCTAGCATAATCTCTTTGGCCTTTTGGCTCCGTCCATGTCGGCAGTGGGGAGGAGCCGCGGTGGGCTGGAGGTGCCCCCGGCCACCTCCTCCTCCTCCCGGGCAGGCGGCTCCACGACCGGCGCCGTGCGGGAGGGAGGTCCCTGCAGAGGGTGCTCCAGCCCCGGCTACCTTCCTCTGCCTGGCGCAGTGAGTTTGCGTGGAAACCCACGGGTAGGAAGGAACACGTAGAGCAGGGGACTCTGGCAGGCCGGGTACGTGTTAGCAAGAGATTTAACCGGAGAGCCAGTTGCCCGGCAGGACTGTTTCCAGAAGTTCAGTACATTGCTCTCCATGATTCAGCGCAAATGGAAGTTTCTGCTGCAGCTGAGTAAAACAACCATTTTCAACAACCTCTAACATGAGGAAAGATGTTGGTTTGGCCCTTACAACGCTGTAGATCAGAGGAAGGTTACCTCCCTAGGATATGTAGTGGCTACTGGCAGCACTTAAGTAAAGTCCAGAAGAACCATGACCAAAACCACAGCCATCTGATGCCCATTTCCATGCTGCCTTGGAACCAGACAAGATGAGCAGACTCAGGTCTAGTTCCTAAGAGGTTTCACGGGTAAAAAAAACATTGCAAATAATTGCAGATTACAAATTAAAGTCCAAATAGACTATCAAGAAAAAATCATTCTTGTATCACTCTAGTTTGGTAGGTAGCATAAATAAATATGAGATTTAGCCATGACATCATACAAATGAGAACAAATTGTAACTCTCTTAATTCATCTAGTTTCTCTGGATCTGAGCTAATGCCCTGGACAGTGATGGTGCAGAAGAGCACCCCAGGCGCTGTCTGTTCTGCATCTCATACCCTAGATTGCCAAGGGACACTGAGCAGCTGAAGTCAAAGAGCAGCATTTAGTTTTGCATTCTTTAAAAATTGACCATTGTAGAGAAGTGCTGGAAAACACCATTTCTGCTTCACAAAGAATTTCTAATGTATAAATCTTATTAGTAATATATGATTATCCACTCAATTCTCCAGCAAAACCCCTTAGCCAAGCCCCTGAAAACCACAAAATGATGACTGAAACAAAGCACCTCAACCAAAACTAAGGCAGGATCTCATATGTACCAGGATCTTCCTTCCAAACATTATGAATTCTTCCATTTCTGTCTGTTTCTTTGGAGATGAGTTTATATCTCACTGGCTTTCAGAACAAACAAGACCCAAGAGCCATTACAGATGCCTTCTCTTAGGTTTCTTATTGCACAGGCAGGCACCTGGGGGATGTGGTGGTGTACAGTTGGCCTTGTTAAATTAAGGAATCATTTTAATAAGCAGCTGTAGCACATGGGCATGAGAGAAAAGAAGCAAAAGTTTCTGTCATGTCCCAGCACACATTCAGAGGGTTATTTAAAGTAATTTCCAATAAACCCCACAGAGGGCAGTAGGACAGTCTTCAAAAATCTTTTGTAAAGTGGAGCTGGACAAGGAAACTGCAAAAGAAAAGAATGGTTTGGCTATTCAGCTCCTAGATTTTCTGACACTGATTTTTTTTTCAGAGTGTCCGTTTTATAACTGATAAACAACACTTTTCTGTGAAACTGTGGGCAGACCCATAGGACCTGTCTTATTGTAGGCAGAGGGAGCTACTGCAAGTGCTGAGTGTTTTCCATCCTCAAACTTGGTGTAATAACTGCACAAACAATTAAGAAATTGTGTTTTTCACACTTTCTGTGCAAATTACTTTGATAAGAGCCTGATCTCCTTATTCATCCCATGAAATTATTTAATGGTATTCCCTGGAGCAGGAAGCAGTGATTGAGTTGGGCATGTTTCAAGTATTGGCTTACCCTGTGACTAAGAACAAACAGAGATAAAGTGAATCTGAGCATCAACGTTCATTTGCTAGAGGGATTCAAGAAACGTATCCAGATTTCATTGACCAAGCTTACTTTTGCAGTTTCAGTCTTGAACAGAACTAAACCAAAGAGAGAAAATTCTCTTCTTCAAAGTTATCTAGATTCCTGTAGATTTAGCTGCCATAATATGATTTCTCTAAGTTGTGAGTGAGTTTAGCACTTCTGCTTAACTGATGAGCACACTGCATTGAACTAAGGAGTGACAGGGCCTGCGTTTTCATCTTTAGGATGAAGTAACAGTGGCTGATGCTTCAGGCAAGAAATCAAACCCAATACGTCTATTAGGGCAAATAAATTTAACTTTCCACATGACACTGACACGTGTCAGGCTATCTTTGTGTCCTCCACTAAGGCTTGGCCAAGGCAAGCAAAGGCATCTCAGCACTTGCAGATCCTCATGTACATTTAAGTTCCTTGCAGGGAAGGTTGAAACCTTCCCTTTCTAAACACAGAGATTTTGTATTGCCCTAGAGAAAGAAACCCTGAGAGGCTTCACCATGAAGGACATGGTGTGGCAACCGATAACGTGACCTGTTTGCAGATTCGTCACGGTCACTGATACTGGAAGAGGGCAGCAAAGGAAAAACCATTTTGAAGAAAGGAGAGCAAAATTAGAGTTACTGGCTCTAGCTAGAGAATGAGCACTAGAAATTGCTGCCATCTTGACATGCTGTTTATATTAGTCAGACATGCATTTTTATTTGTCTGGTTTCTTTCTCTTTTGGCCATTGCTGTTTCTTGGGCTGGCTCTGGTCTGTGAGTTCTTTGCAAATGTCCTCTCCAATCTACTGCAAGAAAACAATATGGGTCATTTCAGAACCCACAGATGCTAAGCCAAGAACCCCTCAGCCCTTTTTGTGGCATCCAAACTCATAATTGTCGATCACTGAAGTAAAAACAAGAGATAAAATTTCCCAAGTAATGGCACAACAAAAACAGGTACCAACACATTTCTCTTGCTGTGTGTGGTTGGACTGTGCCCTTCAGTTGCCATTAGGATTTTTGTCTCTCTAGTTTTCTGTAAAGAATATTCAGGATCTGTCGCATTTGCCTTAAAAGAGAAAAGCCAAAGCCAAAGAAGAGCAGGCTGACTGTCCTCATCTGTTGCTAAAGATAGACACAGAGACTGCCATGTTTGGCCTGATACAGTAAACAGTTGGAATTCAATTGCTATATAAAACCATGGGTGAGAATTCTTCTGTATTTTAATTTATAATAGTGAGGAGTTTACACTGCTTCTGCCTGAAATAGCTACGTGAGCTGAAACTGCGATCTTGTGTCCTGTAGCTTGACTAAGAGGATACTTTGAATGTACCTCCAAAAAATCTGTTAATTCACACTAAGTCTTTTTTCAGCAGGATGGTGGTGGTAGTGGGGGGGGGGAGGGTGTCAGTGTAGTTTTTTGCAATTACAGGATAAAAGTATTTTATACACTGAGAAATTATGGACATAAAGACAACTTTCCCTCAGAGCTGTAATGCTGACTTGCAACACCCACTGCTATGGGTGTCCTTGGTTTTCACAGGGCTCTGCCAATGCAACCCAATCCTACCAGAGCTCCACAGCAATTCTGCTCCAACCTCACTGCACTGACACCAGATCATAGTCCTCATCCTCACCTTCTTTTCTGCTCTGCCTGGCTTGAGAATCACAAATTCTGTTAACACTTACTGGTAGCCTTGTGTCTGGGGCTGAGGCCACAAAACTTATGACTGCTTGCCTTGATCAGAGAACAAAGACATCATCAGTGTACCCATCCAGCTTGGCTGTACTCAACTTCTGCTTTCCTGAACCAAGCATAATCCACAAGAAGGAATGTTTCCCGCACACATTGTCAGTGCTGTCTATCCCTTCTTAGTAACTGCTAATAAATACTTTTTTATTCTGGATGGGTTTTTTTTTCGTTTGTTTTTGACATGGTTTTTTTTAAGCTTTTTTGCAGTCATTTCATGAGAGCTGGAGACCTTTCTGTTCTCCTTCCCCCATTCTCCCCATCTTGTGCAAGAGCTTCAATGATGTTGTCCTTAAAAAGTCAGTAATTTGTCCCAGGAACGTTGTTGTCCTTGTGTAACTGCCGGCACACTGAGGGAACAGCCTGAGACTCTGTGGATCAACACCGATCCTGCTGACCAGTGTAATGCCAGCTGCCTGAGCTGTACAGCTGATATTGCATCCAGCTACACTATCATTGTCTGAACTTGATGTGGCCCAAAAATAAAGTCTCATTTTTAAATACCATTTTAATTCAAACTTCCTGAGAGAAGGCTGGAGAAACCACCACTGTTTGACTGTGCAAGTGAGTGAATGAGAGGGAGGTTTTTGAGCTTCTTGAAATAAATTTTTAAGGAAGGCTAGCAGAAAGACTGGAAATCCTCTCAATTTCTCACATGCCTCCAGAACCTGAACCTGAAATTCCTTTAAAGCCAATGATCTCTAGACCCTTAACTTGAAGCTGGGGAGAAGATCCTCTCATTTCAACAGTTGTGCAACCTGTCATTACTATTTGGAGACTAGAATAAGGCAGAAATAGTCAACAGAAGTGTGCAAGTGGTGCTGCTACCTTTGTTTCTAAAAAGGCTGCCAAGCCCCTCTTTGCTTACTGAAGGATTTCTTGTGCCCTTGGCACAAACTGGCAGGGACACTCTCTGGTCTGTTCCACAGCAAGATTGCCGATAACTTGAGACTGGAAAAGCACCTGAAGACCCCTTTGAATTCTGACCCTGTACTTCTGTGTGCTTGCGTGTCCATTGGCATGACACCGCCATGACATTTGATAAACATTATTTCTGTTGCACCTACAAAACCATTAATGACAAGACTCCCCTCATTGTTCCCTCCCTGTTTGATGCAAAGTTCCAAGGCCTGTTCAGTGAATGAGCCTTCCATGGCACTGTGCACTCATATTACATGAGTTTCATGTAAGGTGTGAGTCCGTAGCTACCTTGCGAGTGTCATGTGTAGGAACATGGAAAACCTTACCCAAGTCAGAAGAGAGGACATCTTTTTCTTCCCTGATTGGTTCCTCTGTCAGAAAAAAGAGGTCAGATGGCTCTGATAGGATTTCTTCTTGACAGGCTTGTGTGCCTGTGACTTACCACCTTGTTATCTTCTGTATGCTTATGCACTGCTCATTTATTCCACTTTTTCCAGGAACTACCCAGTTCTTTTCACTTCTTTTACTCCTTTCTTCAAACACTACCTCTGCACACACTCTTTTCCTAAATTTTGGGATCTCATCCTTTTCCCATGATAGCTCAGAAATATTTCCTTATATTTCTGCAGCTGTGTCAGCCAGTTCCCTCAATGTTGAACCATCAAGTGTGCACAAAGACATATATCTAAGCAGTGCCTGAACAATCCTAGAATTGTCTTTGTGAGTGGTACTACACAAAACCAGCTCCAAATTTTTCAGAGACCCATTCTCTCCAACACTGATCCTGAGTCAAGTAAGTCCTCAAAGTACAACAACAACATTGAGTTTGACCTCGTTATCTGTGCCAGAGCCCACTGTTTCTTCTGACACCCTGCATCACTGTGCAGTACAGGAGTGCAGATCCATCCAGAAGGCTGCCGCAAAGCTATTTAAATCTGCCGGTCCTGGGTTTGATTTGATTCAATACGCAACAACTCAATCCTAGTACCTAGTGTATTCTCCCCTACCAGCCAATTAATGGTGTATTGACTAACAGTCATCTCACTACACTGGTCGACTTCCAAAAAGGTTGGCAGAGGAAAAAAATTATCCCTAAAAATACAGCTGTTGGTCACCCCAATCTTGTTTACTGCTGCAGAATAGGCAAGTGCCTCATGTGTGTTTATGACTGTAACATTACAGCACAGTCACACCGCTTGCTCCCACATTACATCCAAGAAAGAGAGGCACAGAGCAATTCAGTGGCTTGTCACAGGTCAGAAAGAATACGTGTGCAGAAGCAGCACCCTGTCTTCTCAGAGTTCAGTGCCTCATGACAACAACAGTATCATTTATCCATATGTAGAATGCCCCAGAAACTAACTATACCCATTGTCTAAAGCAAACAAAAATACTTCTCCATACCTTATGGATGAATCAAAACAATATTGGAGTAAGATACTAATAGCTTGCTCTTACCTGTGGATTTTACTGGTGGAAGAAATGGACTGACAGACAGTCAGTCAGATTTTACCTTATGATCCTGGGTACAGCTGCAGTTATAACTGGAAAAAGGATGAGGAAGTGCTCTCTGGTGTTTGTTTACTTTCTCAGGTGTGTTCATTAGACTCAGATTGCATCAAAAAGCTCCCACAAAAGCATGTGTGAGAATCACACCCCCCTTTGCAATGTTTTCCCAGAGGCCATGTTCTTGTGGCCTTGGTTAGGGTCATGTACCTTCCTTACAGTATTTAAAGAGCAGAATGTGTGCTGGTTATCAATCATTAGGTGTATGACTTCTGGGCTGAAAGGGAACAGTCAGAATTCACAGCTATTGCTAGAAACTTCTGGAAATCTGATTCTTTGGAGGCTGACAGGTGTTTTATTGCATTAAGGAAAAGAACGGAGTTTGTTTTGCAGTTTCTAGCATATGTTTTCTTTGAGAACTCAATCTTAGTTCAGACTGTACTATGTTCAAATTATTTTAACTGTATGATGTTTACTAAGCTCTTGTTAAACAGTGACTCATTCTAGGAAACTTCATAAAACGTTCTCAAAACGTTTAAGAAAATACTTCTAAATCTACAAGTGACAGGCTAGTCAGCTATTCACTGGTCCATACATCAATAACAAACAGATGTTGGTGTCTTGAAGAATGCCAATGCTAACTATGTTTTCCAAGCTCTAACTCCAGAGTTGCAAAGATGAGGGTTTCTGCAGAGATCACCTCCTAACCTGAGACTATCACAGCAAATTCCCATGCCAGAGCCTGTGGCAATACTGTGGACCACTCTTTCCAAAGCTAATAAATCTTTGGCAAGCTGAGGGCCAACACCCTTTGCAGGTGTGTGTCTCTCAAACATACCAAAAGCCAGTCCCTGCTGTTGACATATTGAGGTCACTTTCCAAATACAGTACATGGTAGGAGCAAAAGAATCTCCTCTGTAGCAAGTTGGTTTTTAAAAGAGTAGGTAAGTGCAGTGCCAGTAAACTAAGTCAGAGTACTCATACCCTGAGTGCAGGCAGAAGGGGCATGTCATGTTCAGTCTACAAAGGAAGTTTTTCCCATTAAACCTGCCATCATTGCATAGTTTGAAACTGGTGAGTGACTGCAAGAGATGAAAGAAATTTTTTCAGTCATTATTTAAGTCTTCAATGCATCTGGCAAGACTTCAGAAAGAGAACTGTTTTGTGCCATGGGAGTTGTGCAGTGTAAACTGAGCAGAGGCCAGTTCCACCCAAATCTCCCCTCCAGTCTACTGGACCATGTCCAGGACCATCACTACCCAAGCTGACAGATGGAAGGAAATGGCAATCACCAATATTAAAGACGTGAGCTGCTTGACTTGAATTTGAATCAAATATCTATAACCAAGACTGTAGTAGCAGTCTTCATCCTTTGTAAATCAAGGACAGGTGGGAGAGAGGAAATGTGATCTCACCTGCAGAACTGTCAAAGTCTTACAAAAAATAGTGTTCACATCATTTTCCCAATTTCTCAGCCTTTCAGTCCGTCCTGTTATCTGACTGTACACTCCTTGAGTATCTTCCTCATGCTTAAGAGACTTCATTTTAATTGAACCCAAATTTGAGTCTACCCAAAAGTTAACTTACTGACCACATTTAGTTCTTGTTCCTTCACCCTTTCTCCTCTACAGTTTCGGATCCACTGCAACTGAACAGGGTAATTATCAAGGAAGACACACATAAGCTTTCCCTTCGAAATGTGTGCATTATCACCATCTTTATTCCCTCTGCTTTCTTGGTTTTCAGTTTGACTGAAGGTGCTTTCATTCAGAAGTGACCAAAATTACAGAAACATTTATGAAGGAAATTAGTTACATTTCAAGTAAGTTATTTAGGAATGATGAATTCCTCGCTGAAAAACCATTAAGTGTTGCTGGCCCAGAGGCCATGACTCAAGCAGGCTGTTTGTCCCACAAGGGACCTTGCCTTTTTCCAGTTGGAAGCAAGAAATATTTTGGCAAGCAGAGACAGCTTGCATTGAAGTGTGTACTGCCTGTGCCCAGGCTGCTTCAATCTGACGGGTAGGATTTCATTCACTCTATCTCCATCAAACTCCTTATACTTCACTAAATTCAAATATGCAAAAAGAGGGGAATCAGAGTACAGTTATGTTCAGAAAGCACAAATTTCCAAACCAGCTCCCCTCATTAGCATACTTTGTACTTCTTTGTCTGTAGACAGAAGACACTCTCTAAGAAAGCACCAGCACCTGTTTAAGCTAATACTAATCCACTTTAATAGTAGGAGCTAGTTTTAAAGCAGTCCAGATTTCATTTGCCTTACCAACCTTGGATGTGAGGTCTTTGCTAAATGGCAGTGGTTGCTTGGTACCCCAAAGGCAGCATGGTCTCTCACTTACATGTCTGCAGGAGTGGAAGGCCTTGAAATGGAAGACCTGCATGCAAGCAGGAGTCACCTTAGCTGTGTAGTTTCACCAGGCACTCTGTTGTGCTCCAAACCACTGGGGCAAGAGCAAGATCAGTGCTCTCCACCTTCCAAACACAGGTACAAGCCATGTGCCTTTCCCACATGGAGAATATGCCAGATGCTTATAAGTGATGCTGGGGAAAAAGTACAGCTGATGTACTGATTAAGTGGTCAAGGTCTCGCCTCTAGTCCAAAACCAATTGTGGTTATTTAGAGAAAAATTTGCAAGAAGGAAGAAGAAGTTTTATTTACAGCATTCGTAGGTTTTTTTCCTCCATCGGTTGCTCAGCAGAAAGAAAAATATGTATATTAATAGACACAAAAATATATAATTGTGTCCCCTATTAGAAATAAAACCAGCATATATTTTCTACCAAAAACGTTATTAGTAGTATATTGAGTTAGAAATATTCAAACATTATTTAAATATGAATAGATAAACATTGATTTCCATGAAGCTGGAGCATTAAGAAAAGCAAAAACAACCACAAGGTTGATAGAAAAATCCAGACTTTGGCAATGCGGTGCTGGTTCACTTTCTTTCCCATCTGCATCTCTTTCACTCCCTCTTATCCACTGGGAATATTTGCTCACATGGGACCAGGCTTCAGATGTTTGCCGTAAACTGATGAGCTCATGAGTACAATGCTGTGCCTAGGCTGGTGCAAAGGTACTGCACATCTGTGTGACCAGTAGCCCTGTTTTAATGCTTGCCTGTAGCCCAGAAACAAACTGAATGAGAGTGCTTGGTGCTGTTGAGTGTGTCTTGGGCAGAGACTGGAAGCAGGTGTGCAGTGTTTGTGTTCCCTCTCCCAAACCACTTCAAAGCCCTGTGCCAGCTGACAGGCAACTGATCAAATACAGTGTTGCCCTTACTTGATTAGGAAAGCTCTAAAACCCTTTAAGAAGGGTGGGAGGCAGCTGAAAGATGCAGCATGCTCCAGTCACTACCAGACAGGGCAAGCACATACAGGAAGATGGTCTTTGTCTATCTCACTCATCTGGACATGAAGGATCTTCCATGTGGAGTTCCTCCAGCACCACTTTTGAAATCTTCCTCCAGAATCTCATTTGTTTTCAATTTCCTTTATGTCCAGGGCACGTGGCAATGGAAGAGAAAGATCTGCTTTCATGGACATGTCCTAATCTGAAGGCTTGGAGCTTGATTCATACAAGTACTAAGCTCCAGAAGCTACTCCAAAATGCTGGTAGTTTTTTCAGGCTTTGTGCTCTGGTTTTCAGGCTCTGTCAAAATTACCTGCAACAGAATAGTAAGGCAGACAGTCCCAGCTGTGTGCTTTACTTCTCTGCTGAAGATCATCACTCCTACAGGTTGCGGGAGCCTCTGGCAAACTTCTGAACCAACTTCTAAGAGAAGTTTAGAAATCTCAGAAACCCTTGCAAAGTCCCTGATACCAGATTAAGCATTCATAGCAGTAGGGGATGTTTGTCTCAACAAAGATGAGCTGTACGGTGCCTGCACTCCAACTGAAGCATGCTTATCCATAATTCCACTCCATGTTCAAAGAAAGCACTGAAATACTAAAAGAGGAACGAGAGGAAGACACAGGAAGATGATGATCTTCAATGAAAGAAGTCAATCCAGTGCTAGAAGGGGTCTAGAATCTTAGAGGATTAAGAAGTCACCACCGCACTGTGGTCTTTCAGTGGTCTGGGGTTAGAAGTGAGCTGTGTATGGTTTTGCCTTAACTCTGACATCAGACTTAAGTGTGATGCTACGTTGATTACTATAGTTGATATTTTAAGTATAAGCCCTTCCCAATTTGCTCCAAGACCTTTTGTAGAAGTGGTGTGATACATCTTTTTCTGCACATACTAAATAATAACATTTTATTCTGAGGGATATTCAGAGCTTTCTAATGACACATATTCATTACTTTCTCCTGAATACTTAGCTGTGCAAGTTCATGCTGTTCGGGTCTGGAACGTCTCACAATAGCAGAGGGAAATGAGACTCCCTGGAGCTGGGCCCAGAATTTCTCTGGTAAATGTACATCAATAATACAAAACATTTACAGATGCAAATAAGAGATGAAAGATCACAGGGGAAGAGGAGGGGGGTAACCTAAATCTCTCTCCCACTATGTCCAGCTTTAACTCAAGGAAAAATATTAGAGATGGGGGAAGGGGGCAGAGGAAGAGAACATGATACACAGAAAAGAATGTGAAAAAGCTGTGTTCCAGCACAATACCAAACCTTCCAGGGAGACAAATGGGAATAAACAGATAACACTGTGGCCTTTTATAGGAAATCTTCCATTTATATGAGTTCTCTTCATTTCTGCATGGCTTTTCCCACCATTTTCTGATTCTGGATTCACAGGTCCTCTCTGCAGTTAACCACAGCAAATATTTTGAACACAAATCACTTTGCATCTCAAACATTTTTGGAGAAGAAATCTAAGAGAGGCCCACCAAGAGAAGCCCCAGAGTTAATAATTTAATAATAAAGCAATCTCCTTTAAACCAGCATGTTTGAGGCAAGTGGAAAAGGATGCAACTTTTCATCTACAGATCAGAAGGCAGTACACTCCATTTCTCTTTCAAATTTTACTTTTCTTTGTGATGTGATGAGGCAAAAGCTCTGGTGGTTTCTGGTTGGAATAGAACTTACCCTAAGAACATGATTAAGACATGCCACTAACAGCACCAGGTGACAACTTGATTGCTGTGACCTCAAGAAGAGTCAAGGAGTTGACAGACACAAAAAGGTCTTCTTTCATTTCAGAAGTGTCTTAAGATAACAATGTTTCCATGGACTTTGAGTCAATCTGTTGTGTTCTTTCTGGGAATTTTAGCTTTAACTTACTTTCCATGAAAACAAAATGTCACTGTAGTTAAATTTCTTCTAGAAAGCATGAATGTCTGTGTTGCTCTCAGAGATGCATAAATAGGTACTCATAACACTTTTTCAGTTTCCTCAGAATCAGGTGATATTGGGATAGGAATGCTCATCCAGATAATTTCAAAATATCCATTTTAGCAAAGATGCAGCAGGTGGTAATCTGGCATAAACAGCAATTTTTGGCATTGAAGTATCTTTACTAGGGTGCACATCTGACATTACCCCTGACATCGATAAAAGGCAACCGTAGGAGTCTCAGAAGGTCCTACCTTACCAAGAGAACAGGACATTGAGAGACTAGGCAAACTGCTTTTGCTGGTGTTTTAAAAACAAAATTAGGCCCTTACAAATGATTCAGTAAAAATATTGCTCAATTTTCAACAACAATCCAAAGCAATCAATCTTAAAGCATACTGAAAACATCACAAATATCGAAAAATATAAGGAATTAGATAATAGTGAAAATATAAAGAAATTATAGGAAATACAGTAGTCCATTCTCTGAAATAACAGTGTTCATTTTCCTTTTTCAAAAGAAACAGTCAAAATAAAATTGCAAATTGTGAAGGAGGCACTAGAAAGATTTGAAAATACATATAAAACATAGTAATATACAGAAATGTTCGGTTACAAGTGAAAGAAAGTAGGTGAGCAAGGATAGGAGAGGGCACACATAAGCATAACAATGGAAGAGATCATTTAGATATACCTAATGACCTCCATTAAAACATAAGACCCAAAGAATATCCAGTTAAAGAGTCTCCAAATGTAGAACTGTCCCACTCACCCACAGTGCTTGCCACTTCCTAGTGACATGGGTAGAGCTGATGCAAAGCCTTTTGAGTTATAATGTGCAGAGCATAGCTGCACACATGGCTCCACAGGAATTTGAAAAACACAGCCCTTGTCTCGAGATCTTGCTTGAGACAAAGTGCTCACAGGAATGTAAAAAAGTCCAGCAGAGGTTTATGGAAATAGCAGAAATACTGTCCACAGTCAAACATGGTTGTTAACATGGTGATACCCAGTGTCCATTTAATAGTGTTTTGTGCTGTCCTCTGAAGCAATGAAGGCTGGGCTCAATGATGAACCTTTTGTTCAAAGCAGTGTGGCAATCCCTGTGCTAGAGTACTGCACTGATAAGGTGTTGGTAGACATTTCATTTTCTAAACCATTTCCACTAAAGAAAATCCATCTTTCCTTTTTATGTCCGAGTTGTTTTCCTTCATTTTTCCCACTGAAGGAAGTCTCCCAATAATTCACCTGTATATTGCTCAGGAAAGCACCTGCAAGCAATACCTGCTGGAGCATCAGACAGTGGAGCAGCCTGATTTCTCTGAAGTAGTCAAATTTCTGTGGGCACAGCCTCACTTTTTTGGAAGAGATACCCTCACATGCCAGGTCTGTCAGAAAGGCTGCCACTATTCACTGCTGAATTTGAATTAAGAAAAGGATTTTTGTATTCATTGTTATTCAATGACTTTGGAATTTTCAAGAATAGAACAAATTGTAATGACCAAATTTCTGCGTTCACAACAAACCAGCACCAGTCAGATGAATTGGGCTGTGGAGAGGGAGTCAATATGGGAAGCCTGTGTTTAAGAGAGCAATTACAGAGCTCTAGAGGCAGGGTCATGGGTGGGTTTTCAGGGACTGGGGAAATTACTGAGGCAGCCAGACCAGCAAACAGCTGCTGTAACAAAAGCACAAACCAGATGCCTGGCCGTATGAGCTCAAGAGAAAATACAAATGAGGATCTGACACTGAACACATGAGACACTGACGTCAACAGTGTTGCACCAGGAATACTCTTGGCCCCTGTGCAAACCTAGCTCCACCAGAATTCCCCCTGCAAATTCCTTGTGACTCCCATCCAAACCCTCTGGCCTTTGAAGATGCTGGACCCCTTTTGTGTTTGCCTGTTGAGAACACAAAGAGTTGAAAGCCTGTTTCCACTTGTGTCCTACTGCACAGAGTACAGCATCTGTAGCAATTAAATCCAACTGGCTGAGACTGCACTGATACCAGATTGCAAAGGCAATTCTTATTCATCACCCATGTGCCTCATCTTAAAAAACAATCCTCATTCCACCTGAAACACAGCCTTTAACTCAGCAATTTCCGCTTCAGATAACAATCTGAGAAACCCTATTGGTTATATAGTCTGCCAGAGAAAATATTTACACAGATTATGCAGTTTGGTAAAGCTAGTGACTGCAAAAGGAAAAGTTACAGGCCTTTCAAGTACACTAGTCTCAAGAGAGTAATCCTTACTCTGAAAGGGTTAGCTATTATAAGGATTAAAACCTTCAGAAATAGGACATAAGCAAAGTGGGAAAAAGAAAAAAAAATGGTGGGGCAGGCATATTCCTGACCTACTCTATTACCTAATTACTTTGAGAATTAGAACATTGAAGCCTCTAGTAATAATTTGTTAGTTTTTTATTATTATATGTTTTCTCAAAATATTTGAATATATGCCATCATTTTCACTCACACTTTCAAGGGTTACAGGAGTAGAAGGATCTCCATACAGAGTGATATGACAGCCAGCATGGAAAAAATCTCTGCAGTGTGGGAAGATTCAACTGAATTAAAAAAAAGTTACTAACTGAAGAAAAAGGGGCTGAACTGCTTTTGGCATGAGAAAAGGAACAGAGAAAAAGGGATAAAGGAAGGAAAAATGTAGGACAGAGCTCACTGGGGAACACACTAACCAACCTGACTTGCCAGCACTCTGGTGCAACTGCGGCAGGGGTCCACAGCCCAATTTGCCGTCCCTGGGGATCTCTTGCCCTAGATCTGGCAGGGTCAGAGCCTTCCTCAGCTAAACTTGAGAAAGTAAAGTCTGCAGCAGTGTGGGGGAAGCTGTACAACAAAAGGTTTTTTTTCACAGAATCTGAGAAAATATATCATTCCCTGAAGGACAGAAGGGGCAATCCAGTACTTCTAGTTAAAATCTGTTGGTGATATTCTCTGGGTACTTTTGCTCAGTTGTGTGTAGTACATTGCTGGTAAGACATTATCAAAGTGTGAATTCAGAGAAGAGAAACAAACTCTAGCTAGACTCAGAACTCAGCTGTCTCTGCCATTTGGCTGAGAGACAAAACAGATATGCTCTTAAGTCTACAAATATGGCAAAAATAAGCAAAAGACTTTTTTAATGCATGTGAAAAGGACTTAACTAGGAAAAAAAGAGACATGACTAAGGAAAAAACAATGTAACAGGGTAGGTCTGAAAACTTCGGTATGAGAGTGTTTTTCAAGTCAGCCTGGCCAAAATACTAAGAAATCCTGAAGAGGGATGGGGGTTGTTTGAGCAGAAAAGTGACAGAAAGGAAAATGCAGTGTCTGTGATGTTGGGAAATTACAGAATAAATTAAGTTGGAAAAAACCTCTGAAATCATCAAGCCCGACCTTTGACCAGTCATCACCTTCTCAACTACACCATGGCATCCAGTCTTTTCTTGAACACCTCCTGGGATGGTGACTCAAACACCTCCCTAGGCAGTCCATTCTAATGTTTATCAACCATTTCTGTGAAGAAATTCCTTCAGATGTTGAACCTGAACCTCTACTGGAGCATCTTGAGACTATGTCCTCTTGTTGCTGGGTGCCTGGGAGAAAAGGCCAACCCTCACCTTGCTGCAACCTCCTTTCAAGTAGTTGTAGAGAGCAATAACGTCTCCCCTCAGCCTCCTTTTTTCCAGGCTAAACAACCCCAGCTACCTCAGCCATTCATCGTAGGACTTATCCTCTAGATTCTTCACCAGCTTCATTGCCCTTCTCTGGACCTGCTCCAACATCTCAATGCACCTCTTGCAGTGAGGGGCCCAGAACAGAGCACCGCACTCGAGCTGTGGCCTCACCAGTGCCGAGTACAGGGGGACAATCACATCCTTCCCTAGTTCTGCTGGATACACCGTTCCTCATACAAGCCAGGATGCCATTGGCCTTCTTGGCCACCTGGTCACACTGCTGGTTCATATTCAGCTACTGACAAACAGCACCCCCTGGTCCTTTGCAGCTAGACCACTTTCCAACCATTCTTCCCCCAGCCTGTAGTGCTGCCTGGGATTGTTGTGGCCAAAGTGTAGGACCTTGGCCTTGTTGAATCCCATACCACTGGCCTAGGCCCATCAATCCAGCCTGCCCAGATCCCTCTGCAGAGTCTTCCTACCCTCCAGCAGATCAAGACTCCTGCTTAGTGTCATCCCTGAATTTACTGAGGATACACTGGATCCTTTCATCCAGATCATTAATAAAGATATTAAACAGGGCCCAATACTGAGCCCTGGTAAACCCCACTAGTGACAGGTGACTAGCTGGATGTGGCACCACTGCTCTCTGGGCCCAGCTATCCAGCCAGTTCTTAACCCAGAAAAGAGTGCACCTGTTCAAGCCGTGGGCTGCCAGCTTTTCCAGGAGAATGCCAAGGTGGACAGTATCAAAGGCTTTGCTGAAGTCCAGGGACATCCACAGCCTTTTCCTTATCCACTAGGTGGGTCACTGGGTCATAAAAGTTGATCAGATTGGTCAAGCAGGACCTGCCTTTCCTAAACCCATGTTGATTTGGTCTCATGCCTTCGTTGTCCTGTATGTGCTGTATGATCGCACTCAGGATGACCTGTTCCATAATCTTGCTGGGCACCAAGGTCCGGCTGATGAGCCTGTAGTTCCCTGGATTCTCCTTCTGGCTCTTCCTATGGATGGGCATCACATTGACCACCCTAATCTGGAACATCCCCAGTTAGCCAGGACTGTTAATAAATGATGGGGAGCAGCTTAGCAAGGTCTTCTGCCAGCTCCCTCAGTACCCTTGGGTGAATTTCATCCAGTTCCAAAGACTTGAGAGCATCTGAGTGGCACAGCAGGTTACTAACTACCTCCTCCTGGAATGCAGGGGGTCTCTTCTGCTCCCTGTCCCTGCATACCTGCTCAGGAAGCCAGTTGCCCTGAGGATAACTGGTCTTAATCTTAAAGATTGAGGCAAAGAAAACATTAAGTACCTCAGCCTTTTCCTCATCCTTAGTGACAATGTTCTGCACTATGTCAAACAAAGAATGTAGATTTTTTCATGGCCCTCCTTTTGTGGTTAATGTAATTATAAAAATACTTTTTACTATCATCTTTTATAGCAGTGGCCAAATTGACTTCTAGCTGAGCTTTTGCCTTTCTAATTTTCCTTCTACATGACCTAACAACATCCTTGTACTCTTCCTGAGACTCACAGAGATTTGTTTTATGACGTGAGAGGAAAGGGTGTCAGGCCCTTGGGTACTTTCAAAGACCTAAATACTTTTTCTGGAGTACTAAGCTCTGATGGTCTGGGGAAGTTATGCTATTTCTTGAGTGAGGGTTTATTGGAAAAGGAAATGTGACGAATGGCACTGTTTCTAATTCCTTGCTCTCCAGAAAATTTCACATTTCCACAAGAGACATGGCATTCCTTAGTTGCCCACTGAATGCCACCTTTCCACCCCACCCCATGCCAGCACATCTGCTCCAGTCTGTACCTCACAGAAGTTACTAAACCACTCAAGTGCGTAAGTAACACAAAGTACATGCAACTCAGGAAAAGGTTGTGTTAAAGCAGCTTTCATCACCAGCTCTGTTTACCTGTCCGGCACTTCTTCTTGTACTTCACTCCCCTCATTGAATCCTGACCTAAAACAACCTGTTTTCTTTTTAAAAGCCTTCTACCCAAGTGGCACAAGAAATCCTGCTGATTTCAGCATGCAGGAAGAAACCACTCAAAGTAAGCAATAATAATGAAACCGTGTCCTAAAAGTTTAGATTGAGCTATGGAAAATTGCACTAGTGACTCATTCTGCCTGGTGACTCCCCATTTAGGATGATGAGAAATACAGCTCTTCTTGGAGATGATCTTTGTATGTGAGTGTACTAAGAGGAAGGATGAAGGATGTACAAGAGAAAAAAACCTGCAGTGCATGTTGGTTTAATGGGACAGTCAAGTGGGGCAGAACATGATTCTTCCCAGAAGACATACCTTCTTCCCAGGTATGTCTGGATTTCAGGCTCTGTGATATCATGGAATAACAATGAGTCAATAACATCCCAAAAGCAGTTGTTGTGTATCTGAACAGCTGTGCAGTGCAGTCCATCTGCTCAGAGTTTAGCACTTTGGTGTGCCCTGGCAGCAGTGTCAGGTGGAACATGAGAGCTAGGCAAGCAAGTGATTACAGTGTGGGACCTGCAAAAGAGTGCTTTAAATCACACATACAGAGAAAGAGGATTCATCAAAAAATTCTTCAAAAATAACAAACAGCGGGGAAAGACCTGGGCAGCCCTTCCAAGCCCACAAAGCAAACAAATATAATTAAAACCTTTGCTGTGTGTCTCAGAGCAGGGCTACATGCAGGAGTTTCCAAGCAGCAAGGTCCTGTGCCAATCCATACCTTGCAGAAGCCATCAGGATTTTTGGAAGAGCACCCTTCAGCTGAATGCAGGCAGACAGGGTGGCAGGTCACCTAGCCTGCTAGGATGCTGGGGACAGAGGGATACAGTGGCAGCTGCTCTGCAGAGCAGAGAGGAAGCACCTAAATACCGTAAAGCACTGCAGTGAGGGTGGGAGATGGGAGGAAGCAAAGTATTTTACCGGTTTCCACAAAAAAGGAATAAAACAGAGAAAATGAGGGTTTTAATTGCAGAGTAGAGACATATATTCTCCTCCTCTCTGCATCCCTGTGAGGATGTGCTGTGCAGATGTCTCTGTCTGGGGTGGTTGCCAGCAGGGCTTTGCAGAGGCTTTGTCTCTGGGCTGTGCACTGGCAAAGAAATTATGGCTTTTATGTGCTTGGTAACTGCAATTGCAGCTCTGGCTTTATGTTCCTGCATTGCTGGAACACAGTTCATTCCTCCTCTCCCTCATCTAGCCCTCGTGAGCATTGGGGCATCATCATGGGCCAAATGACAGATAAGGAGAGAAAAGACTGATGAGTAAAAGCAGATTTGACATTAGAGGCTGAGGTAAAGTTATCCCCACAACACAGGCAGGCATGCCTGCAGGCAGAGTTGCTGGGAAACCAGATAGCCAGAGGCAGTAGCTGCAGGGAAGGAATGTGAAGCTACAGCATCACCATGTCCTTCCTTCCATGGACGCTGTCTTTGGTGCCTGGAGGAAGGTCACTGTCATGACAGCAGGAACTGTGATTCTCAGTACTGTTCAAGCAAGACAGACAACTCAAAAGTAGCAGCACCTCAGTGGCCCCAGGGCATGTGAAACGAGCAGTTCAGCTGTCCATAGGTAGAGAAGAAGGTGCCTAAAGGACAGATGGTGTTATGAAATTCATCCCTTTGTCAGAGGACAGCCCTGAACCTATGAACTGCTCACATCTCCTTTCGCAGGGCTACTTTTTCACCGGGAAGCAAAGAGGTAGGTGTGACTCAGTTTCTCAAATATGAACTAGACCTTAGGGTTGGTGGGTGTCCCCCTTATCAATCCCCCCAATGCTTTCTTCAGCCTGAGCTTCTCCAAAGCAAGGGGAGGTAGTGCCACCACACTTTCGGGCTCTTGCCTTTAGCATGAGAGAAGGTGAGGCACTAATTAATTAATTCTGTGCTGTCATTGAACAGGAAAAAAAAAAGGAAATGTTGTTGTGGGTTCCCATGAGAATGAGATACTTCAGAATATCTGGTGAATGGAAAACATTTGGCTTCAGATTAAGTGAAATGCTTTATTAGGTGGAAAACAAATAATTTCCCTTGGGAGGTATTTTCAACAAAAGCTAAAGAAATCAGACAAAATGACTGGATTCCCAAAAGAGCAGAGGCTGTTCCCAGACTACAGAAGAGAACTGGAACTGCATGGGCTGCACTGAGCACCTGGCCATGGAACCCACTTTGACCTTAGGAGTTATTGGAAATGAAGAGGAGCAGAGTCTTCCAGGGATAGTTAGAGAGTGGGGTAGCCCTGGTACTGGTTGGCCATGTAAGAGAGAATCCCAAGTTAATGTACTTTTATCTGCCCTCGTTACCCTTCCTCTTAGAGGGTCCCAATCAACAAACTGTCAGACATGCCACCAAACCGTCAGGTATGTTCCCTATTACAGGCTGCTCTTCTGAAGCCATCCCACCATTTTGACAACAAAATATAATAAATACTGCCTGGTGACTGAAACACCTGGGCACCAGGCTTTGCCAAAGTAGGCTTGGATGCGAGTCTCTCTCACCAAAAGGTCCTCTGCCCTAGTGAGTGGACTGGGAAACCCAACAGTAGGTGGTAGCCAGTTCTTCATAGGATCCTAGCATGAAAGACATTAAACACCCTGTTACAGAAACATTAAAAAAAATCAGTCTACATTTAGCCATAGATAGCCAAAACAATCTGCTTGTTTTTACATAAACTAATCAATCATTTTGAACAATCAGGTACTGCAATCTGTGGCAAAAATAAAACAAAATCTGCTAAGGTGGAAAAAAAAGTAATATGCATATATTTCTGGATTTGATTTCTCTCATAGCTTTGCATTTATTCTTTCCTTTGTCCAGTGACTAAGATGGACACACATTTTATTGAGCACATGCAGCTTTGTCAACAACCTTTGAATAGGCAAACCAACTGTGTGGCAGAAACTTAAGTTCTGTGACACCAGCCAGATGTGCAATGCTTCCAGAGAGATGTGAGCAAAACCTCCTCTGTTCCACTGCTTTGTGGGATCAACAAGGGCATATGGGATCAATGAGGGTGCTGTAAATACTAAAGGGCAGGACAATCAAATTTTGCATAAACAGCATCAAGGTCCTTTTGTGTCAGCAGTCAGCATCTCAGAAAATTACCTCATGACAAGGTTTTCAGGGAGAGAAAAGTTCTACACAGATTTCTAGCTTCCTTGACGTAAGTGCTTGCAACACACACTTACTGAACATGCTCTTCTTCAGGGCCAATTTATGTTTGTTTTAATATCCTTTCCAAAATATCTCACTGGGGTCATGGGAAGTGCTATGCAGCCAAGTCAAGTGACAAGCATCAGCATGTTGTCAGCATAAGGAAGCAAAACCAAACTTTTCTGAAGGTATTAGAGAGTCTAATGACTGAGCTAATCTGAAGCACTTCCAGAATAAAAATGCATCTCGTAAGAGAGAAACTAGAGGGTTTTACCTCCAGTTACTGCCCTAGGTGAAACTTCTCTGCACCTCAGAAGCAAAGCCAAACATAACGGAGACAGCAGCAAGATGACCAGGTCAGGAATCTGGCATGAGAATATGCTGTTCTCAGACTAGACTGATTAGTCCATCATTTTTAGCACAGCCTTAGACAAAGCCAGCTCCCTACATTGCCTTTGCCATCTGTATAATCAGAAGAACATGTGAATTTGTTGTACTTCCAAACCAGTAATGACCAGGTGCCTCTCAAGATGTACTATATTCCCATGCCTGTGAGACAGAAAGGTATTACTGTGCAGCTTTGAAAATGAGCAGCCAAGAATAGGTGAAATATAAATGTTTGCCCAAATTTTCACATAAAACTGGTGACAGAGGAGCTGAGTCAAATCCATTAGGCCTGTCCCTAGGTCAAGACATCCTTAACACATTCCTCCCAGCCTGACCTGAGATTTGATCTAGAAGGTAAATACTGATGGCTGTGAGTTTCACATTTTTCTTGCAGGATTGCAGTTCTTGGAATTCATCTGATTAAGATCTCAGTCTCTGTTTACTGATGGACAGCAAAATTGAAGCACAAAGAAACTTAAGCATCCCACAGCTAGTGTAATTTCTATATCCTGTGAAGCCACTTGGAGATGAAAGTGGTAGTCCTGCCATGGCTTTGGAGTCATATTATTTCAGATTTTATTCCAGTCTGTAATAGAATAAACCTACATAGAAATGGGCCATAGAATTTCTTTAGCCAATAATTAAACTTTCCTAGAGATTTTGGTTCTCTGGGGGTGGGTTGGTGTTTTCTTTTCAAGCACTAAATATACCTGGCACCAAATTCACAAGAAAGTAACCTGAATCTAGAAAATATTATTACTTTTTTGTTGTTGTTGCTGTTGAGCTTCAAACTCATTCTGTAGAGACAAAACACAGCAGTATCTTATCAGAACCTGTAAAGCAATTTTCTTTCTTGCAAAGAATTTCAGAAGTGGTCAAACATGTTCTGCGCTTAGTCTCCTCTGAATGACCCTCTGGAGCCTGTGTGCAAGTAAACCTCAGCATATATTGTATTTTATACAGCAATAAAAGTAACTACTATCTAGGAGTATAGTGGCTGTCAAAACACCTCCAGCCACATCTGTTCAAAGTCTCAGCAACAATAAGGTGGAAGTCAGATCTCAGGTTAGCTGAGTAATAGGATTTCCCTTCTGCAGACATTTTCAGGAACTTGAAATGTATTTTCAAATAGGTGTAAAAAAAAGCTTGCAAGTTTCCTCTGAAACAGAAATCCTGTAAGATTTAATTTCAGAACCACTGATAACATAGTGTTTCCCAAATACTAGCTGTAGCTCGGCACTTCAGTAGCTTTTGAGTAAAGTTACAATAGTTGTGTATTTTTCCAATATCATGGCTGTTAAGCACCAAATAGGGACAGCAAATGTGTTATGGAGTGAGCAACAATGAAACTGAAGTCCCATCAGCCTCAAACAAGAACCAAATTTCCAAGTTCTAAGGAACAAAAGAAGTCCCATCTTGGCCAGCGAGAGGACGCCAGGACTACAGGGCAGCAGTTCTTGGGGAAGCCTCAGCAGCTTTGTTTCTATGCAGTTCCAAAACTGAACATGTAATATATCAGGCAAATTATCCAACAGAAGACCGATAATCAGAGTTTGTCAAACCACATTTTTCTATGTAACATTTCTGCTTCAGCACATACACATTTTCTAACTGCATCATCTTTGTTGAAACATTCCTAACAAGCTGCACTCAGTTCTGCTTGTTCCCAGAATTACAATTTCTCCTCATAGAATCTACAGCAGAGCTGTTATGAGGACCTTATCAATGCAGATCCTCTGAGCATGCAAATGGACAGTCTAATTCTGTGGCTGGTCCCTTCAGCTGTAGTAAATCATGTACATGTGCTCCCTTAAACAATTTGTCATGGTACTTAGG
Source organism: Campylorhamphus procurvoides (assembly GCA_013396655.1). NCBI lineage: Eukaryota > Metazoa > Chordata > Aves > Passeriformes > Dendrocolaptidae > Campylorhamphus > Campylorhamphus procurvoides. Next base: position 36,902 of record WBMV01009133.1, on the reverse strand, counting down.
AACACACTGGCCCAAGTTGAATAGACTGCATTGACCAGCTCTGCAACTCTCCATTAATTTCTGCAGAGTCATAACCTAGCACAGGTAGATGCTTTTCAGAGGGGAGCCACAGAAATAAACTCTGTTTTGGAAACAAGCACCTGGACAGTCCCTGAAAGCACAGGACAGTTAAGAAAGGAAAGCATGTTCCAATTAACCACTCATGACTGACTTTCCTTTGTGTTGAACAAACTGTGCTGAACAAAGCAAACCCAGAGCTTGGAGTATTTAAACAAAAACACAAAGTAGTTCTTTGAGACACTATAGAAGGAAGATATATGTAAGAAATTTCATTTCTGCACCCTTTCACAGTACCACCTAGGAATGCACAGTACTTACTCAGTACAGCCACAGTATTGGGGCTATTGAGTTCTGACACTGCAGTAAGCAACGTAAGAGGCATAAGATAATTTGCAAATGATTCAATTGTCTATAAATGTATGACAAATACAAAACACAAAAAAACCCCAGTCACCTTCGGTCCCACAATCAAAGAGATCACATCAGTGCATGAAGACCACCAGATCCCTAATCTCACAACAGTCCTTGCCAAGTCACTGTTGGCCATCAGGGATGCTGGTACCCAAAGTAAAGTGATAGGGTCTCCTAGACAGAGGGCTACATCTTCACATGTGGTATAAGGGCAGCTTGATGACCTGCTGCCTCACGAACAGCCTCCAGCTCAGACTGCAGAGTAGCCTAAATAGATGTGCCCAAGCACTTGACATCCCAGGAGATGGCCTCCAGACCCACACTGAGATCAGGGTGCTCCTTAAGGAGTCCTCCACCTATGGTGTTACAACTCTGAGTGCTCTTTGGAGCAGGGTTTGTTTCTTTTTATTGCCATGTATAAGGTTTGAAACCTCTGGATGTTACTGTCATGGGGGTAATTCAGACCAAGAAGGCTCAAATTGCATTGTACTAGATGCAATTAAGTAGATGTGTACATGCACTGAAGAAATTACTGTGGCTTACTACCACTTACCAGGGGATAGCTTTACTGACCTGTGCTCCTCTGTACAACCCCTGTATCAGGCAACACATTTCATCCAGCAGAAGACAGACAGCCACCATGAGAGGTTTTCTCTTCTACAAGTTCATACTTAGAAGAGTTAAAAGACAAAGGACCTCTGCCCCAGCTGCATAAATAAGAATATTTCCCCTCAGAACAGGACTGAAACTGAGGTTAGATAAGCAAGGCCTTGTCAGCAGGAAAAATAAACAAGCGAGTCCCTGCTACGCCCACTGAGAAGCAATTTGTTTTGTCGTCAAGCAGTTTGTCATAAAACCTTCTAAGACTCACTGGCAGGCAAGAACAACACAGCTAGGTTTCTGTGAGCCCAGGCAGGAGGAGAAATGGCTCCTGGATAGGAGTTTCCAGTGTTGTGACAGGAGGGCAAAGCCGCAGCCCATCCAGGCAGCTCAGCAGCACACCAGCAGGTAGATGTTCCCTGGGCAGAAGGCTCACCCTGCTTGCTGTATACCATGTCATCTGAGACCAGGGAGCTAGTTTAATCAAACCATGTAACTGGTAATTCTCACTCCTCTTAAAGAGGCTTTCCACTCATAACTGCCCATCTTGGCTCAGACAGTGGGGGGAAGCTGAGATTCTTCTGCTGAGATCTCAACACTAAGTTGAAAGCAAGAGGTATATGAAACCTAGGCAGATGTCAGGGCACTCACCTCCCCACACGTTTCTAATGGATCCCAGAGGGTTAGGAGAGAGGTCTGGGCTCTCCCTAACACTCTCACAGAAATAACACCATTTACAGTCACTCACAGAGGAGCTGCAGCCCAGCAGCCTTGCACTGCTGACAGCAGAAGCATGGCTGTGCTGAGCCAAACTGCACCCACCAGCCACTTCTCCCCATAGGGACACCTTGCCCTTTGTGCCTTGGGTAGGCTGGCTGATGAATAGCTCTTTGAAGGGATGATTCAGGTACAGCTCTGTTGAGAGAAAACTCTCGTGCTACAACATCAGCACAGAACACAGCATCCTCTCTGTTGCTCAAGTCTCCTTTCCCCTCCTGCACCCCTCTCAGATCTCTTCCTCTAATATTATTCCCAGAGCCCAATGATTGCTTTTAACAAAGATGGTTGAGTCATTTCCCAGCTCTGATGTGCCATCTACCAAAAGCTTCAGATGACTGATGTCTTAAGAATGAATTCAGCCTGTTCCCTTGCTGCACTTCTTAAAGCCTCCAAAATGGAGCAATTATACCCAATTTCTGTGACAAAGAACAAGAAGTCCTGTCATTATCACAGCTTCCCCTTGGAAAGGCAGTGGGTGAGAGAAGGAAACACATGAGTAGTGTCACAACAATAACAGGCTGATGAATACCATGAACTGCAACTGGCTGTGAGTTTGCATCAGGATGGCGCCTCTTCAGGCGTGCAAAGAATAAAGCCCATGAGAGATTGACCTGAGCATTACAGGAAGGCACCACAGTTCAATGGTGGGCCCGAGGGAGCAGTGTTGCCTCTGCAGAGGAGCCCCTCACAGGTAGCTGCTGCTACACCCAGGGTCCCACTCTGGGTGCTCTCTACAGTCTGCAGAGGACTTTAGACATGACACACTGGACTCTGCACACCATGGAGTCTGGGCTTAGCAGAGCAGAGCATACCCAGGACCTCCAGGACAGGCAAGGCAGCTCTGTGGGGAGCAGCTCAAGAGACCATTACTCCACCTTTGACTTTTCGACCCACACCCACCTCTACAGAGAAAAAATGCTGTCAGACAGCTGACAAGCAACTTTTGGATGAGGTAACGTAACGTTTATCTGTGGCTTCACATCCACTGTGGAAGAACACATGTACCTTAGGCTTTTCCCTCCTGTACATAGTCCCATAAGGAATGCTGATGGTTGACAGAGAAATGGCTGTGCCTATGATTCCTAGGTGACTCTTGCATCTCTTGTGGATTTTGGCAAGGCAGTGAAGAATAGCACCTTGCCAATCACTTCCCTAGATACCTCAAGCAACCAAAGCCACACAGTGTGCTCTTCCCTCCCCGCACTCCTGATGTTCTTCCCCATAACTCTCCTACCCTTTCCAGTCATCAGTTTCTCACAGACATAACTGATTGGCTGCTGCCTGGATCAGAAGATAGCTGGCATGCTCCAACATGCCTGTGTTGTCACAGGCATCATGGCAGTGATGAGTCCTTTCCTGGGAACAAGCAGGGGAGGGAGCAGGCCCTGCTCTCTATTCGATATAGAACCCACATGCAGAAGATTGGAAACCTCCAGCTTTGTTCAGCTACAGTGTGAGGCTGATAAATGAAGGAAGAACAAGTAGAAGAGACAAAGAAAATGGACAAGCCACATTCCTCAAATTTGAGCTGCCTTGTATGTTCCCTTGTGTCTGAATGCACAACTAATATTTAGAGCTTGGATTCTGCCACAAGTTTCAACGAGCATCACAGAAAATCTTTCGCCAAACTGACTATTTCCTTTACAGGGGGTATGTACCAGTCCAGCTTTTCCTTTCCCACTTTCCCACCCCATTTTTTCTCCTCTCATATTCTTTCATTCCCCATACTCCTCTTTTTTCATAGTCTGTATTTCTTCCAACTCATCACATGGGCTTCTAACACACAGGGACTAGTTACACCCCAGTCGAGTACTTTCCATCTCATGGATAAGGTTCTCCACTCCCTGCTCCTCTCTCATGAGCCCAGCAAAGCCCCTTTCCCCTCTGACTGCTGTCTCCAGCCAACTCGGACATGTTACACACCAGAACAACCACTACCAACTACTGCTCCACACCTTTTGCTGTTTTAAGCTCAATCTAACACAACGTAACCATGCAAGTCCCAGGCATACCTTCCTCCTCCCCTCTTGTTAGATGCTGTGACTTGCTAAGGTCTGGCTCAACACATTATAGTGCTGAAATAAAAGTGTAAGAGCAGAACAAAGGCAAGAACCTACACTTTGGAGTCTGGAAAACTATGTACTGTTTGTATTGTTGGCAGGAGACCGACTTTATAGGCAAGTCAGCACATGCTTATGTTTTCAGGTTTGAGCATAGCCTATTTTTCTTGGAAAAAAGCCATGTACACCTTCCCATCCACGAAGGACAAAGAACAGCTCTTTCAGTCATTTTGTATTTTTTAGCAATAAGAATACCCTTGGACTAAAGTTACCATTGCTCTGTGGCAGGGTCACTGATCCAACTTTCCAAAACCACAGCAAAGTTCTCTTTAAAGCTGAGCACTTGTTTCTCCAGAGCAAGTCTCTGCCTCATGCACCACTGCCTGTCAACTCCTTTCTCTGTTGTCATCTGAAAGAAAGAATAACAAGTGAAAATCACAAATGAGGGTGGCCTGGGAAAATTTTGACAGCCTGACAAGGAAAGCAGAGGAAGTATCTACTTGTTTATACATTTCCAGATCTTTGAATAAAGATTTCCCTGAAAAAACATCGTGACTTCCTCTAAGCAGATGAAGAAAAGAAGATGTCAGCTTGTATCTCATCGGATTTTCTAGTGTAAAAGCTAAACCAGGTACTTGGATGGATGATGCCACTCAATGACAGTAATGTCCCACTGCAAAGCACAATGTGCATTTAAAAACACATTCTAAACTAAACCCACCAAAAGAACAGAGTGTACAGAAACTACACGCCACCCACTCAGCCTCGCAGATGCAAAACAACTGAACCCACAAGGAGGAAAACAAACAGGGAAGGCAGTCAGCGCACAACACCCAGCTGAGGCAGCAGCAAGAAAACAGCAGCTGTATCACAGAGGTGGGCAAAGGGCTATACAAACACAACCCTGGGCATGTAGTGCCCTGTGTCACCCCAGAGGCCTCTCTGGAAGCTGACAGGGGTCCCAGCTGCCTCCTGCCACTACCATGCTTCTCTTTTCTGTCACTAGAGAACATTTCTCAGCATGAAGCACACTTGCAGAGCTATAGTGCTCCAGAGTTCCTTGAGTACAACATGTACATCCTTGGCCCATTAGTTTAGACACTTCAGAAAGGGCGGCAAGACTAATATGGAAGGGAAAGCTTCATGGGATTACGTTGGAAGATCTCAATAAAGGGCACAACAGGATAACATACTGTCCACAAAAGTCATAGCAAGGGAATTTTCCTTGGCTATTAAGCTACAAAGCAAACCCTGATGAAGATGCTCAAGCAGTGCAAGAGACTGTTGGAGAGGGTGTGAAATCACTATTCATGAAGATACTCAGTAATCATCTCCAAGCAGCCCAATGTGGCTTTGCAGTTCGTCCTGCTTGGAGCAGATGGAAGGACTAGGTGATCTTCAGAGATATCTTCCCATCTAAATTAGATTCTACAGTGGTGTTTGATCAAAATTTGTCATTAAGCATTGGAACAAAATAGGAGCTTGAGAATGGCTGTTTACAGTATTTAGAAGGGAACTGTGTTCAAGGTGAAGAAATTAAAAGCAGAACAATTTGGAAATGTTCCGTTATTAAAATAAACTTGATCAAATAGGTTTTAGTGATATCATAGGCAGGTCATATGCCTGGAAGGGATGGGAAAGGCAGACTGGGTAGAGAAAGCGCAGCACCTTCCTCCACCTTCAAGAGGTGATTTTCGTTCCCATCATGCTGTTGGAATGTTGCAGAGGCAAGGGTAAGGATCCTCTCTGGGAAGAGGCAGTCCAGTGCCAGCAGGTTCTGGCAGACAGGAGTGACCTCTCCTGGAGACTGCCAGCCTGGTAGTCCTGTTCTAGGGACAACAGGAGCACAGCCACACGCTATGGTTGCCTCTGTTTGGACAGACTGCAAGAGAGAGGCCCCCAGCAAACCTCTGCAGGCAATTCAGTGTCAGCCCCCAAAACACATACCTGACAGCAGGCACCCCCTGCAACATTGCCAGCCTGCAGAGAAAGACATCTTCTGGAAGCACTTCTGTTTTGCATTTGGCATGAACAGGATTACCTGATAATGAAGTGGTCTCTATTTTACACAGAGTTCATTAAGTAGCTCTGATATAAGAGATCTTTAAATCTGCAGGGCCTATTCCGGTTAACCTGTCATTACAGCACAAATGCAGAAAGGTGACTGTAGAAAACAATGACAGCTATTATAAGTAGTAACCTAATTAGTCACATAATTATATGATTACAGAAAAAGTGGGTTTGGGAGGGACCTCTGGAAGGCACCTCATCCAAGCTCCTGTGCAAACCGGTGTGATTAGGTGGTCAGGTTACTCAGGGACTTGTCTGGTTCAGTTTTGGTACCTTCAGAGACAGAGATTCCCCTTTCTCTCTAGGAAAGATGCATATCTTTTTTATGGGAACAGATCTTATTAAAATACACTTAGTCCCATATTTGGTGAGACCACTAAATATGTAGATGTAGATAACTCTATCGGTATGTTTACATCAGGAGTCATTTTACAGCCTCACCTGCCATTGTCATATAAAAACAGCAACCCACAACATCAGTATTGCTCACGGAAAGCAGGTAGCATTACGAATGATAGAAAAATGGTAAGCTTGGAAAGACAAAGAGTGTGGTCAGATGTACAGGCCCACCTAGAAGCCTGTCCAGCATGACAAATTAATTTGTACAATATGGTGGTTGATGCATCCATATTGGGGTCATCCATACAGTAGAAAAGGATGGTGATGGTTACATGTATAGAGTGGAAGTCTCTTGCAAAGTAGCATCTCCATAAGGGATGATTACAAATCTGACTCTCCCCAGGGGTCATGGTACATAGTCAGTTAAACATGATGTCTCTTGACATGATACTGTTGGTAGGACAAATGTAATTCGTGGACCTACAAGAACAAAAATATCATGTGAAAGTGAGAGGTGGCATTACCTCAGTATATACTGCTGTTGAAACAGCAGCAGAAACTACTACACTACATTGAAAGAGAATGTTTGGTTATATCTCAGTGTTTACAGTTCAAAACCAACATAGAAATAGTCAAGAGTTCAGGGAAGAGCTTTCAGAAAGATACAGCATCTGGAAAACATACTTCTAGCAAGAAACTTAAGAAGGTCAATCCAAGTTTACCCAACAAAAGGTCAAAGGATTACTTGAGCACTGTCTGCAATTACCAGCACAAGAAGAAATTATTAAGATTAGGGCTTTTTAATCAGGTAGAGAGAAAAAAAACCAAAGCAGGAATATAACTTGATGCAGTCTTTGGAAACAAAACCCAAGCAAATTCAGAGGAACTATAGGGAGAACTTTCTAACAGAAGTCATTAACTATTTGAACCATTTATGTAGGAATGGGGTAGAGCTTCCAGAGTTTGAGGTCTTGAACTGAAGACTAAACAGTCTTTTTTCAAAGATAAAATGTATCTCAAGAAACGTTAAAGCAGAAATTATTAAGTGAGATTTATCGTCAAAACAGATAATCATAAAGATCCCTCAGGTCTTAAAAATATGAAAAGTGCCCAGGAAGAACAACAAAAGCCTGTGAAAGCACTGGAAGACATCAGAACAAGTTGTACTGTGTTACGGAAGAGATTTTAATTACTATTAGAAGTTGCAAAAGAAAGTGAAATCTTTTTGAAAGACACAATTATTTTAATAAATATTAAAAATCCAGTGAGGAAATCCTTCATGTAGTTGGCAACAACTAAAGGAAAAAGAAAGGATATTTGTAGAAAACAAAAAAGAGGACACAGAAAAGTATTTCTTTTCTGCAAAACCTGAGTGTAAATCCAGATTAATTTTGGTGCAACAGAGTGCAGCATCTAATCTCTCTGTTTAAACAAATAAGGCAGAGTTTTGTACTGTCATAAAATCAAACACAAAAAACAAAGAAAGCTGTAAAAATTATAGTCTAGAGATTGCTCAATGTTGTTGGGTTTGCTCTGCCCAGTGGCCTTATGCCTTGTACTGTTGCAAACTGGCAGAGGCTTTGTGGGTGCAGAATACCACCAAACCAGCCACTTTGTGATGGTGCCAGTGACAATTTGCAGTTGGAGGCTGCAAGGGAGAGTCAAGCGGCTGGCAGAGGACTGGCTGGGAAGTGTACTGTTTTGACGTGAAACCAGATGGTGTTTCAGTGGTGTTTTGCTTTGAGATTTCTGGGTTTGCTCAAATCCAGGAAACTCAGAGGAGGGAAACCATAAGCAGATGAAAACACGCCCAACTAAAGAACAGAGTTTGCACAAGCTCCTTGCACACTATTCAGGGAGAAATGTAATCCCACGCCTGCCCACTGGAGCCGCACTGGGACCCGGAACAGAGGAGCCATGCCGCGAGTGAGGACATGCAGACAGTGGGAGACTTAGAAACTCAGCTCCTTGGGCAGCTGGGAAAGGAAACAGGAACTCAAAACAGAATAATGCTTTACAGAAGATGTTTTTTTCCTAAAATAAATCCAAAACAACCACCAGCTGGTTCTCATTTCAGTCTGCAGATGAATAGATTTCAAGCAGAAAAGCAGCAACAGATGCCTCGGTGCTGCTCTGCATGAAGCAAAGAGGCAATTATCCACACAAAACTCTCCCTAGGGACTTCCAACCCAGGAGCCTGTGCTGTGCCAAGCTGGCCTTGGAGCTGCACCCTGCTAGTGTCTATTGCTGTTGCTTTTCCAACCCTAGGTGAATCTCTCTGGGGAGGCACAGGGCATGGCTGGACTGTGGTAGCTGGAAGAAAGTCAATCCCTCCCATTCACACCCTTGGAGCTGTTCATGAGGTGGGGAAGGACTGAGGGAGACAAAAGAGGGCTGTCTTGGGACAGTCACAGTAGACAAGGCTTTAACAGGTGCCTGCAGAAGGGAGAACGGGGCCTCTGCTGAGCTCTCAGTGGTCATCTGGGGATGGAAAGTAAAGCTGACCTGCCAGTTAAATGTTTTAAGATTCAAGTCCCTATAGTTTTTCATAATTTACACACAAAGAACAACTGAGGTCTATAGTGTCCCAGGAAGCTTGTCACCTGCTTCCATATGCAACCAGCCTCCAGTGCACTTTATTCTGTGTGATAAAACCCCCTGAGGCCAGCTCTGCACCGGCCCTGCTGGACTTGCTCTGAGAGCATCTCCACTTCATCTGCTAAACTATTTGGACCACAAGGGTTCAAGTTACATGAAGTGACACACGAGGGCCCTGGGACAGAGTTCAGCCATCCAAAGGAAAGCACCCCCCTGCCTGGGGCTTACCGCCTCTCATACCACCATCTGCAGGCATGGGGATATGCCTGATAGAGCAGCAGCAGCCCGGGCAGCTTCACCCATGAAGCCAGCAGTGGGAAGACAAGCAGGTAGGGAATTGGCTTTGCAAGATGGCTGCACAGTTCCTGCACATGCCAAGAAGGGGACCAGGAGGCTGGAGCTGATTTCATGGCTTTTGCACAGCCTGCAAAGTTGTCTCTCTGAGAGTATGTATATAAGGAAACTGCACAGGCTGATAAGTTGCAGCAGAGCCTTGAGGAAGAGACAATAGGTGAGTTGAGGTTGGGACAGGACATACATGTGTGTGCTGCAGTGGCAACCTCATCCTTTCTGAAGTCTAGCCCACCATTCCTGCTTCCCAGGACTCTTCCTGGGGCAGCTGTCTCTAGAGGTGCTGCAAGGTTTTTTGATACCTGCTGGAACTGGAGTCAAAAGAGGAAAGGCAATATGGATAGGGCTTTAGCACAGTGGGTTACTGCCAATCACTGTCTCTTATGAGAGCCCGCTCCTGTGTGTTTTCCAGCCATTCCTACCAATGCCACAGTCAGCACTGTTTAGTGCTAAACCTAGATCATAAGCTTCCTGGGATGGACTCCATGTGAAATTGTATATAAAACAGGAGAACATATACATGCTTTATATAAACAGATATTGGAGTAAGAAACTCTACCACAGTTAACGTTACCTCAGGTCAGTCCGAGTCCTTGTTATGATTGCAAATGATTTCTCAAGTGCAGCTCTTCTCATCAAGGAATGTGCATTTTAAATATGCAACATATCGTGCATATACACATTGTTATATAAACAATACACACACAGATATATCCACATATATACCCTCAATACTCCTGTATTATGCGGTTACATTTGCCTCATGGTCTCTCATGATCGACAATCTTCTAAAAGCCTGCACACTTTTCAGATAGCCTGTATCTGGAGCAGCCTGGACTTACTAGTTACTGTTACATCAGCTTGTTGTGACAAATCAAGAGCATTGATTGGCTTTTTATGGTCCTGGAAAAGCAGGTTATGGTTTCTTTGAGACCAAATAGTCCCATCTCTCTAACTATTCCTGCCACAAGCAGCTATCTGGCACAGAAAGCTGACAGCCCTGGTGAGGGAGAGGGCCACAGAACACAAGACTAGTGTAATTCTTGCACTTGTTTAGACCTGGACTAAAAATAGAGGTTCTTGAACCCGTTCCACTGTAAAAAGCCTGCATAATTCAGACAAGTTTTACAGCAAATAGCAACTATAAAGGAAAACCCCACAGCCTTAAAAGGTCTTTGGAAGTCCATCCAAAACACCATCCTGACTGAGTGCCTTGTATCAGAGGGCAGTGGAGGAGTGGGTGGGAACACAGATGCTAAAGGCAGCTCCGGCCTGTCGGGAAAAGAGCAAACTTTGCCCCCCACTCCTGGTGTATGCCTACCACCAGGACAGCATGTCCAAGCACTCTGAACTCAGGGCAAGAGTTTTGCTTACTCATTTCTGTACTGCACATCCAGTGCAGGCATATACTCTGTACTGCCTCTGCCTCGGGAACTGACTTCTACTGAGGGAATTGCGAGAAATGATGAGGAGGAAACTGCTTGCCAGACTGCAATGCAAGCCTTTCAAGATAAGTTCTACCCTTATACTTATACAAGTATCTAAAGACAAAACTAAACATTAAGTGTGCAAGACCTCCCCTTTGTTTCTGCAACCCCGTGAATGTAAGGAGTTGACGTTCTCCATCAGTCTCCTGCCTTCAAGTATCATTTCTGGTTTTCTCTCCTTTTAATCCTGAAGCCCCTGCTTGCTTCCTCCTTCCTTCTCACAGTCTGCAGTCACCATTTCCTCAACAAAATACGGAGGCCGTGACCTTCTGCAGATGGTGTAGTCAAGGGCCAACTCTGACAAAGCTCATCCCTTCTCATTTTGCCTATAAAGAGTTTCCCCAAAAGTACTCAATTTTATTTAATCCACTGCACTTAAAGATGTTCAGAGATGCAAACTTTCTTTTAACTCCAAATGTCATACCCTCTGCATAAATTCAGCACCTTAAACACCCCTATCACTAGGTGAGAAAATCACCTAGCTCTGAAAATACAGGGGAGAGGGTGCAGATGAGCCATGATCACAAAGATGTGTTTATTCTCCAGTCAAAAGCGTTGCAGCACTTTTAGTAGTCATGAGGATGCCCAAGCTTTACTACATAACACACATATCAAAACTGACTTCCATGGCAAAACTGCATCAGAGTCAATCCATCTCTGTAATGAGTAGGAAAAGCTGTGACAAGGCAGTTGGCACTTCAGGCTGTGAATGAAGGGGTGCATGAGTGGAAGGGCATCTGTGTCTCAAACCTGTTGCTAGGATCATAAAATGTCCTTTCCAGCTTTTCCTGCAACTATTTGGACTGCGCTCTGGCACTCTTGGCACCAGCCCTACCTGAGAGGGGAATGCTTTCATCTGCATTCACACCAGGGGTATTTATTGAACTAGTAAATCAGCAGCAGCTCCCCTAAGGCTCCAGCTGGCACAACACGTAAGGCACCAAGGCAGGAAGCTGCCAAGAGAGCGGTGCAGTGAGCCAAGAGCAGCTGCCTCCTCCATGAGGCTGCAGGTACCATCCCTGCTACACTGTGTGCTCTCAGCAGCTGGGCCCTGCCATGACCTGGGCATGCTCTCATGGTGCACGGGGTCTGGAGCCATGCAAGGGAAAACGCTGCTGGGATTTCGCACTTGGGATTGTAGCATCATCACAGAGATGAGTGCACGGAAGGCAGACTCAATTTTTCCATTAAAGGTCTACCTAGATATAATGGGGGAAGCCCACGCAGGGAAAATAAGCATGTTGATAGTCAGCAGACCAGAACCCCTCTACCTTCATGATAAATTAATTAGTCTGGAGACAGTGAGCAGAAACATCCCAGTTTGCTGCAGCAGAGTGAGTCATCCTATATTCTTCCCACTACAAAGTCTAAAGTCTGTCCCACTCAACAGCCAAGCACATCTATGAAAACAGAGTGAAACAGAATTGACAGGAGCTGACAGGTGAGGGCTGCCATTTGGGTTTTGCTGGAACCCTTACACAATTAAGTTAAAGGAGCTGTATTTCATTGGAAAAGTGTAACTACTCTACTGATGTTGAAAGGATGACACAAAACAGGTAAGTCAGGTTTATTGGCATTTTTCAGGAAACAAATGCACACATCACAAGACCATGACATTGTGTTGGTGGAGGCAACAGTAGCCACAAGGATGGCCTAGTCAGACTTCAAACTTGAAATAATTAGAAATGTGTTTCTACCTGTTCACTTCCAGCCACTTCCTCTCACAAAGAGACAGTGAAATCAAATAGAGAGAAAATATTGGCTAATATTCCTTGAAGGCTTATTTGCACCTACACATTAATGCGTCCAATGGGTTCTGTTACTACCAGTCTTTACCCCTTTAAATAAGAAAGAAGAACTTCACAGCATTGTGAAAATTCCTATATCATCCTGAAATGTTTATTATGACTGTCAAAACACATGCGCACATGTTTGGCACATGGCAAAATATACAATTGAGTCTGAAGTGAGAGAGAAAAATGGATGGGTGGCATTGTATTCTTGATGAAATGCTGATGTGGGGACAGGATCATTGATCCAAAATTGCCTTACTTATTACACACTCGACAGACTTGCTCCATAGTACTACTTGGGAACTCCTTCTGATCTGCATTTCAGATGCCTGGTTTTGACTACAAGAGATATCAATTGACCAAAACTAGATCAAGTGGTCTTCAAAGTCACTCTGACAAATGTTGGAGGACAGCAGTACACCATGAATGTAGCACTGTTTTCCTAAGTTTCTCCTGTGGCAACCACTATCAGGCCTCAAGATGTCTCCTATTACCCTCCACCCTTCTGTTGGCTCTTTCTCCCTTGCCTGTCACCCCTTCTCCAGGGAAGTCAGGCAGCAGGCCACCACACATATTATTCCTAAGGTGTGTTAAAATTGTTTTAGAACTGGTGAGAAATGACAGCACCAGTGACCAAGAGACACCACTGGGACAGAGCAGTAAGACAAGCTCTAAAGGTACTGCCTGGTGTCGAAATTCCTTCAGGGAAAGGGAAAATTTAATCTTCACAGCCTGTTTCAGGCTTGTTTCCTGGGGAATGCCAATTAGTATTCAATATGGCATTTTCTAAAATAGAACTTTGAAAGTTTATGAACTTGGCAAAGATTGTGAACACACCCGAGACCATCAAGTGGCCATGAGGTGACTGTCAGTGAAAACTTTTGAACACAATTAGCCAGGGTCATGTTCTAAGCACTGACTCAGAAATGAGTGGCTCTCTAACCTTTTTGCCAGCCTTGCTTCTTGCCTCCTAATGATTGCTAAATTGAATCTGAAAACATGCACACTGATGACATGAACAAGAGATCTGATTCCTGGGAACAAGTGTTGATGACAGGGAAATCACTGGTTTTAGCCAAGTACTGGTTCCTGGGCTCTGCTCCATCAGATGAATGTTTCCTTATTATGTCCCCAAAATCCCCTGGGCAGGGGAACATGCAGTAGAAGCACATTCAGTTATTTTTCAGAGACTTTCCCCTCCGGGCTGTCAAAGATCTGAAGGAGCTGGCTACCAGCCCACACTTATTCTGATAAATGTTATTTGCCACTAAAAATGGATTAAAATAGCCTCTGAAACCTCGTTTGAAGGGGAACAAGCAGTCTTCTTCAGAGGTGCCATTAGCAGGAAGATGTGGAGAGGGCTATTCTGAGGGATGCTTATTTTTGGCTTTCACCCCACTTTGTCATTTGCCCTGACCAAAGCAGAATAAGGAAATTATAATTAGCATTTGGGGCACTGTCGACGGGAGCATCAAACAGACCCTAGCCAAAATTCAAATTCTATGTTCCCCTGCTTCTCCATCCATTCCTCTCCCCATGATATGGATCTAGGGAATCTGGGCTTTGGCCACTCCGTCCATCAGAAAGCATGGGTTCTCCATTCAGCACAAAATGACCATACATCAAGAGCTAGGCACTGGCCAACTTTTTTTTGCCTGCCTGATCCTGCTCTTAGCCTTTCCCTTCATGGCTAACTGGAAGTGAGAGCAATGCCAGAGTTTTAAGGATTAACACAGGGAAAGTGCCAAACCATTTTTAATTACTAAGTAACCATATTCAATTAAATGTTTGAACTGGGAGAGAGAAATGAGCTGAGGCTGTGAGGAGATAGGTGCACAGTGAAAAAAAGAAGAGTTCTATGGTCTTAGAAGACAAGCTGGGTGGCAGAGGTAGGTCAGGATTTCTAAAAGTTCATTTGCTGCTGTAAGACAGAAGCTGACAGCAGTGGTGGGAGCTCTGCCATATATTGCACTGGAAGCAGAGTGAGTCTCTTGGTCCACTACCCACCCTAAATGCAGGGGCATTCACTGTCACCAGAGTTAGCTGTGATAGCTCAGCTCTCCAAATTGATTCTCAGATGGGACAGTTCCACCAGACCCCAGACAGGACTAAATAGAGGAAGATGGTGATTCTGTTTTCATCTGATGAGCTGGTTGATCTGTATCCCCACCTCCTCACCACCATGAATCCCCCCTAACCAGCAAACCAGGTGCCCATTACAAACTCAACAAACTGCTTGTTACTTCTTCCCAAACTCCTGGGTGTCAGTGTATCTTGTTGGACATTCACAGCATCACCACACAGAGCAATATACTTGGGCTTCACTGTGAGGTGGGTTTCTTAGAATAATCTCAGAGTTTTATACTAAGAAGTTCCCTACTGCACCTGGGATCTAGGGCACTGGGAATGGTTTCCTGTCTTGTTCCTGCGGCACCTCAAAGTTGTTGCAGGATTTGTCTTCCTTGCTATAGGTCTGAAGTTTGCAATGAATGCACTGTGGGCAGGGAGCGCTGGGGTGGGAGGGATGCAAGGGGCAAGCATGAAATTCTCAATGTGTCCTTCCAGACAGCAGGGCACCCCACTCAGTGGCAAGTCTTCTTTAAGTTACACTGTGACTCAACAGTTTTGCTGTCTTTCCCAGCTTTCTGCAGTCTCCAGGCTCTTCCTAGATTACAGGAGAGTACAGCAAGCCTACATTATCAACCTTTTCTTCTTCTGGTTGATATTCTGATAATCAGCAAGCCATGAAAAAGAAATTCAGTTTTAGCTGATACTGATACTCAACCCAAGATGGCAAGCTTGCAACTGCTTAATAGCAACAGCCTCATTCCTCCATGTAAATATAGTTTTCCACTGAAAGACTTCTACTTTACAAAATTTTTTTAGTTATTACCAATAAGGATATAACAAATTAATCCTGTGTATATAATGAATCATAAATTAATGCACAATATTTCCCCTTGAAAGCATCATGGGTAACTGTAAGGAACTTGTAAGAAATTAGCTTTCCATTTCACACATCTTCATAATCTTTGCCTTCCTCCTCCTGATATTTACTGAAATGATTCTGTGCAGTCTTCTTTTTGGTATAGATTTGCAGCTTGTGGATCCTTGCACTGAAGTTCACATTACACGGCACCATTGCCTGATCTAGTAGGATACTTCCGGTCTTCCTGCTTAGAAATCCATGTTAACCCCTGCATAAAGAGTAAGAAAGTCAAGGTGACATTAGTTTTCCATTGCCTTTCAGGAATAAACTTACAAAGAACCAGGGTTCATAAAATGAGTAAATAGAAAAGGTTGTTTCAAAACCTCCCTGACTCCCTCTGATATGGAACTCCTAGAAAGCCATGATTATTTTTTAATAGTCAATACATTTCCCCTCTCTTTTTCCAGCCTGACAAGAATATGGGAATCCCATTTTCAAGGTTTTCCTTTCCAGGAAGTGTGGAAAGTGTTATAAAAGCAAAACCAGAGATTTTTGTCAGACCAGAGGCTTCCAGAAGCCAAGATAGTGCAAAAAAAAGTAAAAAATAAAATCCTGAAATAGCATAAGATTTACAGTAAAATTGCCAGAGGTGGGACTCAGAGTTGAGTTATGGTGACATGAGTTACCATGAGTAACCAGTTACACACACAGAATGAGCCAGGACTATTGCCAGGGAAATTAAATTAAGCTCCGACTGTGATGAAAGAGAGTAAGATGATCAGCTCATCCTGGGCTGCAGCACGTACACGCAGACAGCTGGCCCAACGCAGCAGCTGCAGCGTGACTTGCAGTGCTATGGCAAAGAGAAGGAGCGTGGGAGCCCTTTGCAACCTGGGGCCCTGCAAAGCAAACTTTCCCTTAGGGATGTCTTTGTCACCAGGGGCCAGAGCAAGCAACAGAACCAGCAGAGACTACCACATGGCACTCTGCTGCACCTTCCTAGAGCGGGCTGGGTGTGCTCCTCCCTGGGGAGCCAGAGAGAAGGGGCCATAGCTCCAGGCAGAGTGTGCAGAGGAAAGAGCTGTCACTGCAAGAGGACTAGTCACTGCCCCCGGGGTTCACTCCCTCTACTCTGCCACACATCATCTCCATCCCCTTCCCATGCCACCTGCAGCCAAGCCCTCCCTTTTAGGCTTATCTATTTCCCTTTATGAAAACATTCCCTCTCCAGCCTTAGATCAGCCAACTCCCCTCCCCATGTAGCCAGGTTAAATACAGAAGCAGCACTTTATTCAGTATCATTGTGATAGCTCTCAGAAAATGTTTGAAGCATGACAGGAACCATCACACTGCAGCATCAATCCCATAACGTACTGGCACAAGATAAATGAGCTGCTCTTGTCCTGTACTCCCCAATCCTACAGCTATAAGAAAGAGCAAAGCTCAGCCCAGGAGAGAAAAAAAAACTGTATGTACCTGTTACTGCTGGAGAGGCTTATGGTGGTGTGACAAGTGTCCCACACTGTCCAGATCTTCTCAACACTCCCTTCCTGTGCCCACAGCTGGCTCTGGAACAGCTGGGCTGCTAGGCTTTCATTTTACAGGGTGGTTGACTCTAAAACTTCTCGTGGAGATTTCCTCACATGAAATTTCAAAGGGGTGTTTTTAGCACAAGTGCCCACCTCATTTTCTGCTCATGGCAGGCCTGGTATTAGCGGACATCCTATAACAACGTTTTCTACTCTGTTCCCTTCCTTTGGTCCCAGGGCTGACAGACCTCACTGACCTCATGAGGCTTTTTGCAGCAAGGAGACAGGACTATAAATTGGTGGCAACAAATGCACAACAAGGGATATATTTTGAGACAGGCTAAAAATAGAGTTCTGACCCTGCTTGTTTATATATAGCAAGATCTATACGTGCTCTTGCTGGCAGTAAGTCAGTGTAGGGGCAAAGACCTCATGATGCACACCCCAATTTTGCTGAAAGAGCAAAACTGCTGGATGCAGCTGCCAGGTGGCCCCACAACAGTGGATCCTGAGGGCAGAGGGGCAGCAAGCACAGCTGCCCCATGGGTAAAGGCAGTGGCTACTGGCATGAAACAGCCCTGAAATTACCTTCTCCAGGACATCAGATGGAACCACATTAAGGTTCATGATGGGACAAATCCAGAACGTTAGGGAACAACAGCTCAAGTCTGCAGCTGGAGGGTGTCCTTCAGCACAGGACTTCTGTAGCATCAGAAAAGAAAAACATTTCTGGTCCTTCTGTGTCCAGAAAAGTGCTTGAGTCTATTGACCCAGTTGTACCCAACAAGATAAAGCCTGTAGTTGGAAACAGGGAAAGGAAATCAAAATGAATTCTTTGTTTAGTCTCAAAACTTTTTCTGCACATAATTCATGTTTTTCACAGCCTGGAGTCATGGTGGAGCAGGCAGGGGCAAATGGGGCTGGTTGCTGATGAGTCCTATATGCAGAAGCAAACCAGGTGTCTGGTCCTGTTACATCAGGATATCGCTCTGCTGAGCCTGTATGCAAAGCGTAATCCTCTCTCTTGCCTTAGGCCTCTTGAGTCCTCCTTGTGCCCATGGTATTAAACACACCAGAAGAATTGCTTTTAAAAATCAACAGGATTATAAATATCAAAGAGCAATTCAAAGCCCTGTACCCTTCTTCAATACCACATTGCCGACAAGGTGATGAGACCAGACCTGTTCTCGTAAGCATCTCCTGAGGTGCTTGTGAACTCTGCGATCTTCCTCCTCTGTGATTCTTTGAGTAGCCATGAAATGCTTAAATAGTTGTGCACTGTGTTGCATCACCACCATCTTGCCACATGCTGACGCTCTGCTAAGTTATGCTTGTTGCAAGCAGGGATCACAAGTAGTCCAATTGCACGGCAATGCCAAGCTTCAAGGTGTCTTCCGACCCACGGACAGGGGCAGTCTATAATTAGATTCCCAGGGCTTACTGTACAAGATGGGGGGGTTGTTATGGTAAGAGCAGAGCAAGCTGGAAGTCAGCTGAAGTAGCTAGCAGGTAGGGCCAAGAAGAAGGGCTTAGGTTGCAGTCTCTGGGCCAAGAGCAGCAAGTCTCTCTCCTCAGAACCATGAAGCTCAAGACCTTGCCTAGGGTGACAAAACCAGCCACAGAGCTGTGGAATGGGGTTCCACAGTCTCCTCTGGCTACCCTTCCCTCCAGGAAGTGCAGGAGTCAGGTTTAATCCCAGAATCAAATCAGGCAGAGTAAGGATGGGACATAAGTCTTCATTTCTGTCCCTGCAAAGGTTATTGCTCTATCTGTTGGACTGGCAGATAAAGTAAAAATGACAACGTTTGTTAACCTTCATCTGAGGTCTATCCTATGAGACCTTAGTCTGAGGACAATTATGGGGTCAGGCCAGTCATCTCTGAAACTTCAGCCAGTGCTGTTGGGCAGAAAACCAGAAACCTGATTGCTGTGAATAGCTGATCATCAATAGATTTAAGGTGAAGTGATTGTGACACTTAGCTGTTAGGCATAGAATCCTAAACACATAGTGGGTTCCATTTGGATTTAGGTTTTCAGGACTAGGAAGTGCTGATGTTAGGGTGGATGTTCAGCCTTAGCTTTGCCCTGTGAGATCTGGCAGGACAACAGATTCAATATCTGGTATTGACTTGATTAACTCCACTGCCTATACTAAGCAGCAACTGAATATAAAATGCATTAATAAAACAAACAGGGAAATGTATTAAAGAAGAAATACATAAATAAAATTAGTATAGATCTATAATAAATAATGAATTAAATTAAATTAATAAATAACAGCTCCCGAAGGTGTCTGGTTCTGGCATCCTGTTTTCTGAGACTGTGCTCTAAATAATAAACCTGCCCAGAGCTGAGAAAGCTGGAGTGTCTCCCACCTGCAGCATGTCTCTGGCACAGCTCTGCCAGAGAGCATTAAGCTCTCCAATCCAGGGAGAGCATTAAAGCACTCCTCCTTTCACCACAGTAGACCCATGAGGTCCATGGAGGCCTCAGGGCCACACTGAAAGCTTCTGTCCCTCTCCACAGCTGCACATACAGCTGCTACACCCTCAGGTCATGTGTAGGGGAACTTGCCGTGATAATACATCCCTAATGCACAGTACAATTCCCCTTTGCTGGTTATACAGGCAAGGCCCACTAATCCAGACAGGTGGCTTTCTTATCTGAAGGTTGTACTGATCCATGAATAGACCCATCCTGTCTATTGGATTCCCTGTCACACCAGTCCAGAGAAAACCTCTTCTGAACGCAAGCTGATCCCACATGGAGAGTGCGATGCGCTTCAATCCACATTGCTTCCTTTCTAAATATCAGCACCTCATGGGAGTTGTTTCCTACCCAGGACAGAAGCACCACATCCAGCCCCAGCCTACTTGCCCAGGTTCATGCTCTGCAGACAGGACGCTGATGTTCATCAAGTGCATACATTACTGTGTTCAGGCTCTTGGGAAAGGAAGCGTGCAGGGAGGGAGAGGGAGCTGTATTTCCCACTCATGCAGAGACTTTGGAAGAATCAAGAAAAAAACATTAAGCACATCCCTCACCTCATCACAAAATCCTCTTTGCTGACCTCATTATTAGAAGTAGAGTCACAAGCAAGACCCCAGTGAGAAGCTGCAGCCTCAGGTCTGCCATGCAGTGCTCTGGCTGTACTTCAAAAGCTGGTATTTGATTTTATTGCTAAAGATACAAAGATATGTGGTTCCCACTGCATGTGGGGCATTTTGTTCTTTCCACTGATCAATAACCAATGACTGAGCAGAAATCCCTCTTCTAAAAGCCTTTTTGGATCCCTGTCTGCTGGAAGCTGATACACAAGGAGCTGAGCATTCTGTCTCCAGGGAACAGAGGGAGAGCTGCTTGCTGTTAAACAACAAATTCAAGTTGCTGAGACACACGGAAAGGATTAGAAGGCACCATTTATCTCTTGGATTTTTTTGTTGTTGTTTCCTTGTCCCAGGACAGCTAACTGCAAAGAAAGCCTGATATAGCCCTGCAGGAAGCATGGGGAGCAAGAAGTAGGGCTCAAAGCAGGTTTAATGGCACGACCAAGGGCAAAACATCACAAAAGACACTTTTTCCTGTGCGTCACCATGCTGCCAATTGGTACAGCAAGTCTCCCAACCTGCCCTTCGTAGTTCTTCCATAACTTGATGCTACCAGTCATCATCTTTTTTCACAGTGTAACCTGTGTTCTCCTAAGGTATAGAGCGGTACCAGCTTCCACAGCTTGTCACAGGCTCAGCATTGCTGTGCATCATGTCAGCAAAGACACCCACAGTGTCCAAGTCTTTGTAGCATTCACCCCTGTTTTCTTCTAATCTTACATTACTTTTTCTGACACATTTAACTTTCCTGATGGGAGACAGAATTGAAAAGACAGCTCTGATACCTTCACATTGCCTCCAGCAAAAATCCTTCTCAAAATGCTCAAGTTTTTTGGAACAAATAACATTACCTCTCCTGGCCCTTCCAAGCTTAAATGTTTGAGCATCAAAGGTCAGAACCCCAAATTACCATAAGGAAATCCTGCTCTGATTTTGTCTTGCAGGAGAGGAGCATTGTTGTACATGAATGATTATGCAAAGAGCAACATATTTGAGGCCTCTGCTCTTTATTTTCCATCTCAAGAGCCTTAAATGCAACTATTCATGTCTTTGATTTTCCTCTAAGGAAATTTCCTCCTCCTAACAGCTGCCTGCACACTCAGTCTTGTCCTGGACCTGCTAGTTGTTTCCTGCTTCAGCATGTACATGAAGTATGAGAAGCCTGTGTTGAAACCTTGGTTCACAGGCATGCTGTGACAGTGGTTTTGCAAGAGAAGAAGAGCCCCAGCCTCCTGCTTCAAACTCGGGCTGATATATACACCATAAAAACAGCTGAGCCAGGAGGAGCCCAGCCTGTTCTGGATGCTGTGCCTCAGCAAAGCCCACCTGAATCCCCCAGTTTGTTACATGATTACTTCAAACTCCTGGGGAAAGAGAAGACCCTAGAAATTTCACCCCCAACCTGGAGAGACATGAAATCAAAGCTTTAGGTTAAGTCTCCGTGAGATTGCTGCTAAAACACAGTGAGCATGATCCGAGAGCAAGCACTCATAATTTGAGGGCTATTTGTGCTCCTTTTATAGCTTTCAGTTTCGAGGACAGCAAGCTTGTATTGTGTGTTCATAGGCCCCTTCTCAGCAAGCCAAAGGGTGATTTTGACTTGTCAAATGTGCCTCTCAGTGTCACTGCCATTGATGGCAACCACTTCTGCCCTCTGGTTATCTCTTCACCCACTAGCCAGCTAACATCCTATGCTAATTGTCATTTACGAGTAGATGCATATACAGCATTCAGATGCTGAGAATTCAGAGGCTATCCTACCTCTAAAATTCTAGTGGCATTTCAGTTTGAGGATCTGCCTTCTATACGCTGACCCTCCCCAAGACCCTTGCCTGCTCCTGCTCTGGGAACAGTGCCAGAGGCTGCAGTTTTCTCGGCATGGAGAGGTTTTCAATGCAGTGTGTAGTGTTGGCATCTAGGTGTGAGATGTGTGTCAGAGCTTGCACATGGCTTTGAGTATGCTGCATAGGGCAGCATTTGTCTTATGGATTTACATACAGAAATGCATGGAAATGTGTGCACAGGACATATGCTAAGTGCATGCGTTTCTGGACAGCTTGTGGAGCTGTGTGTGTGGTTCAGGTAAGCATTTATACAACAGTTTTCTCTGCAGTCTGGCCACAATAACCTCAGACTACAAGGAGTCTGTCTTCAGCTGGCAGCTCTGCCTCTAGTGAGGGCCAGATGATTCTGCTCCAGCCTCTCGGCTCTCGGGCTTCTGTCATTGAGCTGTTGTGCAACTCTTCTTCTGTTGCACACAAAGTACACTCATGTTCTTTGAAAGACAAACACTACACCAATGAGGACACATTTTGCATTCAGTGTACATGTGTAGTGCCAGGGTAAATAAAGCTGTGGGTTTGTGTTTGTGCACTCGAGCAAGAGGTGCATGGGATGTACTGGGTTTGTGTTTAGTGCACGCATCTGTAAGTGGTGGAAAAAATTAGAGGACCTTGCAGCAGGTTATCATATGTGTTTTACAAGGTGTGTGTTTGTGTGGGTGTTTGGATGTGTTTGCAGGTGACTGGAGGATCTCCAAGGAGCTATAACACAGCACAAGCAGCTGGGGCTGAGACTGTATTAACCATGCTAGAGGAGCAACACAAAAAGGTCGGAGCTCTTCCTGAGTTTTCATCAAGTTAAACCATCCCCAAAGGCAGGCAGAGCTGAGGCATGCTGGGCTTAGACATTTGAAGTGAAAGACTTTAACCAGAGCTGTGGCCCCATGGCTCATGAGCAAGCAACGTGCACCCCCAGGACAGGCAAGTGCCTGTGCCTGTGCTGCAGGCTGCTCCCATGCTCACACACAGCCTCCTGCAAGACATCAGGTCCTCCTGCCTTCTGCTGCAACAAGGGAGCCCTAAAGCTTTCCTAGTACAGCAGCATTAAATAAAAAGTCTTAACAATGTTTTTTTGGAGTCTGAAGATTCTGACAGAAGCACTCAGACAGTTTTACAGTATTTGCAAAGGTTACCTCAGTCCGCTGCCTCTGCTGATGTGTGGCAGCACTCGTTTCCTTTCAGCCCTTTGCCTTCACACTGGGCTCTGCTTGCTGGCCTGAAATCAGCAGCAACTCTAAGAGCTAGACAGCAAGAGACACAAAAGCAATCCCCTTCCAAAAATGGCTGTGTGTCTGGTGAAAGAAACAAAAGCAGAGTATTCTGAAAATTTGACATTAGCTGTCACTTGGCCATCTCCTGCTGCCCTTCTACACAGCTTCCCACAGAACCGTCCACTCCCTTCCCCGCTTGCCATCACCCTTCCTGGCAGCACTGCCTCGTGGGGCTTGTGCAGCCCCAGGGTGGGGATGGGATGCTGCAAACTTCAATGTTCATGCAGGTAATCAGAGAGCTAAACCCTGGATTTTTAAGCAAGAAAGGAAGTTTATTTTGGGAACACTACACGGCTGCCAGAACTCACAGCTGGGTGGCAAAAACATGCACACAGGCCACGGGTCTTCTGGCCTATATATGTCAAGGGCCCTTCTGACCTGTGCAGTGCTGCTTTTCCGAGCTGTACCCTTTCCCTCCTTCTCTTCCCTTCCCCCACTTGTGAGCAAAGGAATGTTTCTTATCTAGCTTAGTCAAGACACAGTTTCTGAGGGAATGGCAAAGAGTGGTTGTTCTTACACATTTTCACAACATATGTTTCTGTTAGCCACAACAGGTTTCTTGAGCAAAGAGAAGTTTCCAAACCATTTACCTCCTTGACCATTTCTTGTGCATGGTCCCCTCAATCCCCACAGATGCCCTCACCCATGTCAGGTGAGAGAAGGGCAGCATCAGTCCATAGAGCTGTGCTTCTCATGAGACATTGCTGCAGGACAGGCACAATTATATTTTTCTAGCTCTAATCAAAAGCAGGCTTTTAAGCTGGGCAAAACAAAATCAACAGAGAAAAAAAATTAACAAGCAATTTCCTGGCAAAAATCTCACCACCACAACAGCAAAAAACCCACAACATTTTGACAGGAAATATATACTTATTAATGTTTTTATTTAATTCTGCGTTGTGGCACTCAGACAGGACGAGAGATCTCCATAATGCATCAAGCACGATGCAGAGGTTTGATGCAGAGGCTTTTGTAGGCACACATAAGGTGAAGCATGTGGAAGGTCTGATTCTGGCTGAGGCTCCACCCAGAGAACTGTGAAATGAGGCTGGGAATGGGGAGAGAAGCCTCATCTTCTCCAGGGCATAGGCATCCCTCACCCAGTCTGCCTGTGTGATGCTCCCACCTCATTAGGTATGATGGAAGCTCTTGGCCAAATTGGTGGCTGGGACACCACTGTGAGAGATGCTTTCAGATTAGTGCCATCAACAAGCAGAGGGAGATGGTAAAAATAACCCTTGCTTTGAGAACTGTGATGTACTTATAATCTGCTAAGGAGGCTGAGCATGATGTGCTGTCCTACTTGAGCAGGCATTAGGCTGAGAGAGATAGCAAAATGGAAAATATGAGTCTGCTGGGATGCAGAGACAAGCAGTCTCTAGGCTGTAAATCAGAGCTGTGAGCACAGAGAAGACTGGGGTGAAGCAGGCAGGAAGTACAAACACTAAGTAGAGTTACAACTTTGCATAAAGTTTGTTCACTTTGGGATGATGACAAAAAAGAGCAGAACATTATGTGATGGACAGGGCATATGGCTGTGGGAAGAGGTGCTCTGCCCTGCAGTCTCAGCCCTGCTTCCTCAGGGCAGGTTTTATTCATCTGAGAACACTAACAAACCAGAGCTTTACAAAACAAAATGTACTTGGGGAAAGCTGAGCTTAGCATGGTGTCAATGATATTTGTATTTTGAGGAACACAGCCAAAAGAGGTAGCTTTCTGTGGGCTGGGCAGCATATACTCCTTTAGTAACCCAAAAACTGGTGTTTCACAGGGATGCAATGGCAGGAGGTGTGACAAAACAGATTCCAAAGGTCCTAAGTGCTGTCCTCCTTTCCACAGAGCCCTGCTGATGTGCAGGGAGTGAACTGGAGCAGCCTAGGAGGAGATTGGCACTCAGCTCCCACTCTGCAGTGAGCCCAATGAAGCCTAGAGGAGCCAGCTTGCTGCAGCCTGGCCTCGTGGGTTTTCCTTAGAGCCCTCAGATCAGCATGGTCTTAAGATGTTCACAGAGGACATGGCAGCATGTTGCAGGCTTCATGTCACTGAAGCCTTAAGGATGGGCAGGATTCAGAGAGCATTCAAGAGCCCTTGGATGGGCAGGGGACCCCTGACACTTCCCTTGCTTTAAAATCATTTGGGGTTTTAAAAAATCTGAATAGTATTAAAGAACCAAAAACAGCCTGAAGGCCCTGTCAGAGAAGTGCAAACAATTTTTGCAGGAAAGCCAGCAAGGCCTCCCAGCCGCAGAGATTTCCATAGGGAATCCTGCTTCTTGCCATGGTGTGACAGGGACCACTGCAAAAAGCAGCAGCCTTCCTCTTCAGCCCATCTCCCACTCAGATGGTCCCAGCCTCTGAGACTGTAAATATGTTCTAACATGCAAAGAAACCACAGGCACAGGTCTCCTGGGGGAGCTGAGCAAGGAGGAGACTTGGAAAGCTCTGAGCAGAAGGGTCCAATAAGCTCAGCAACACAGGAACCTTCTCCAGTTTCACTAGCCTGGTCAAACTCAGCAGATAAGGAGCAGGAAATACGTCAAACCAAGGTACAAAGATTAGCCAAGACCTTGCACACATGGATGAGTTTGTTTGTGTAGGAAGCAGGGGCATCACACAGTGATAAGGGCTTTCAGCCCATCCTACATGAGCTAGGAACGTGCTTGATAAAAATAGGCACTGCACATTTGGTAACAGCAGGGAAATGCAAAGTTCTGGCTATTCACATACAGTCCCAGTCTACCTGTTATTATTGTTTGGGCCACAGCAGTGAATCCTGAGCCAAATTCTGGGAGGATTTATTCCTTGCACGGTATAATTCCATTTATTGAGTGGAGTTACTTAGTCATTGCAAAATTTGGCCCAATTTGGACATCTATTTTATTTTTGTAATCATGCCCCCTGAAATGTTAACCCTGCGGCTTATGAAAATAACCATTTTCTCTAGCAGGACCAACATGGCATTTGGAAAATAACCATATGCTAGCACTCGACTTCTGCTTTATTTAGATATGTTCTGGAGGTGGTGCTGATGCTCACTTTAAGATCATTCTCCAAGTGCCTAAGCAGGAATTAAACACAGGGTAGGAGATAAAGCTCACATCCATAGAGGCCCAGACATGGGAGGACCAGAACTTAAATAATTTTCTTCTCTTAAAGCTGAATTTCCCATCGCTTGCAAGCAACCAAACACACACACACAAACACACACACGCACGCACACATACACCCTCACACAAATGCATGTCCTGGGCGTGGCATCGCTGCAGGGCAGAGAGGGGCTGCACAGGGCACACAGCCTCTCACCTCTGCCCGCCTGTGATGGTGCCCTGCCAGCCGGGTGGCTCAGTGCAGCAAGCCTTGTGGGCCTGGCTCCTAAGGAAACTTTCACCCAGTTTTGGGTGTACCACAGTGGTTGGTTGGCAGCAAACACCATGGCCCTGAACACTTCCCTCCATGGCAGGTACCTACAATTCTCTTGGAAAGACCATGCCAGTGCCAGCTTCCTGCTGAATCCCTGATGGATTCCGGGGGCCATGTGGGAAAGGGGCTGTTAGTGAACCACAGACATGAAGACTGCCTTGGCCAAGAGCCTCCCATCACCCCTGGGGAAGCATTATCAGGGGATCGGCAGTCCTTGCTCTGCCCAGGCAGGCAGCTGTGGGGCCACTCGGGATGGAGCTGGTGGCTGGACTATGCCCCAGAGCTGTTCGGCACCCAGGACAGCTGGGCAGCAGCTCGGGGGTGTCCTGAGGCTGCTGCCACTTAGATAAAGGTCCCTCAGCCGGGGTGCAACAGTGGCCATGTGCACAGGCTACCCAGAAGCACCAGTGCCTCACCTGGGAGTGCCCTCCTGGCTTCTGGACTCCAGTGGGTTGGGGAGCCTCTGTCCTCCATTCCCATATGATCATTACTATTTTTGCATAAATCTGTCTCCTAGGAGTTTGCCTAACTGCATCTTGAGCTGGGTAGTCCTTCTGGCATCCACAACATCCTTTGACAGTGACTTTTGGGATTCTGTTATTCATTGTGCAAAAAACAGTATTCCCTTTCATGCTGTCTAATAACCTATACACTGCTCCAGCTCTTGTATTGTCAGAAATAATTAAGAAGGTCCTTACTACCCTTGAAAAACTATTCTTGCATCTCCCTCCTTTCTTCCTATTTAATTTTTTTTTTTAACTAAAAGGTCCTACTCTTAAATTTCTGTTCAACATCAGGACATATAGATCCTTTTTGGAATATTTTTTTTCATTACTAGACCTAAACAGAATGTTCAAGGTACCACAACACTGCCATTTTAGTTAGTTGCCAGGTTAGGATTTTTGTTTTGCTCTTAATTTCTTTCCTAGTACTTGTAAATATCTTTATCACTTAGTTGTGGCTGAGCAGCAAGTTGACTTCAGATTATCCACAATGACTCCAGCATCACTTTCACCATCAATAATTGCTGATTTAGACTACTTTATATGGAATATATAGCCTATTCCTTCAGGGAATAGACTTCGATTTTATGATATTGTCTTATTCTCCTTGAGCTTTCATTTTAGACTCAGTTCAACCAGGGAATCAAAGACTTTCTAGTGAGCTTTTCTTTTTCAATGTGTTTGCAAAAGTTTATAGCAGAAGATTCTAGCCTTTTGCAAGCCATTCTTCAAGATCTTTTTTTAAGCATGTCTTATGATTTCACATTTAGCATCCCAGTATTTATGATCTTTCCTGTTTTCCCCCTTTGGATATGACTTATTCTTTTTGTAAGGTATCTTTTTACTTCTAATAATATTCTTTAATCTACTATTTAACCATGCTAGCTATTTTTATTCTTTTTGAAAAGTCTTTCTGGTAGTTAAATTTATCATGGACTCCTAATATCCAGAGCCTAGATATCCTCAAGCTTTTTTTACTCTTCTGGCTTCTTTTAATTTTCAGCCTTGACGCTGAGGCTTTAATGTAGAGGATGGGGGAAGGAAGTTTCACTGCACAGAGCTAAAAAATTTGAATGCTTGATTACCTTTATTGCAAAGTGCATCTGTACATTCTTTGAGAAAAATCAAGAGCTCCCTGCAGCTTGTAGATGCTCAGACTCGTTGCTCTAGGAAGCACTGCCTATGGTACGAAAACAGAGCATTACCATCATGCCCTTTTGTAAATATTTACTCAGTCTGTATGAAGTTAGGTGAAATTTCTTGTTATTCTTTTATTGGATACCTTTGTGCACTTCCTTTCCATCAGAATAGCTTATCCATTGCAGCATCCCCTCTGGGTGCTTGGTTTTGGACCCCCGTCATATACAGATCCTACAGAGACATGATACCTCTGCTTTCAGTAATGACTCTGTTACTTGCTGGCACCATTTAGCTCAGGTTTTCTTTCACTGGTTGACCTATTCAGCCATCATGTACTTTGATGTCCTAGTGGTCAGTTCCTTTCCATTAAACTCCTGAGGCAACCACATTTCAGCTCAGACATGATACTGCCCTCTTCCCTCAGATGTTCACAGGAAGCCCTCCTGCCTCCCTGATCCAGGGGATCCTCCCTGATCACTTTCACGCTGACAAAATAAGCCCTTTTTTAATGTAGAAAGACCATGGGATCCCTACTTAGCAGAAAGGGGAAAGACACCAGTCTTATGTTCCCAAGCAAAGTGATAGGACACCTAAGAAGGCCACATGCAACCCCAGTTATGTATAAATACCATTGATCAGCTTCCTCAGCCTGAAGTCCTAACAGTTCGCCGGCAGTGACAGGACACTGTTTTCTTCCCAGTTCCCGAAAGTACCTGCTGAGCAGGAGAAAGTGTGTGTGTGTCCCCAAAGAGCAGGTGCCTCTGGCCAGACAGGGGCTGCCCACAGCCTCTGATGGGTGACATGGGAAAGGGTTCTAAACATAAAGAAGTTAGGTTTAGTTCAGATATTAGGAAGAAATTCTCTACTGTGAGGGCGGTGTGACCCTGGAAAAGGCTGCCCAGAGCAGTTGTGGATGCCGTATTCCTGCAAGTGTTCAAGGACAGGTTGGATAGGGCTATCTGGTCCAGTGGAAGGTGTCTCTGCCCATAGAAGGGATTTTGGAACGGAATCATTAAGGTCCCTTTCAACCCAATCCATTCTCTGATTCTGATTCTATGACTCTGGACTGGAGGGGCTTGGGCTCTGTGCCGTGCTCTCCAGCAAAGCAAAGCCTCTGTCTTCGGCACAGGTGATCTTACCACACAGCTGCGATTTTATAAACAGTGACATCACATTGCTGGGCATTTGTCCTCCATTTGCCAACCAAACACATCTCCCATGGCCACAAAGCAAAAGATCTCCATCTGCATGGATTAATGAACTGAGCCTCATAAATTACCAGCTCTCCTACAGGGACACTGAGGTCCAGAGAGAAGCAGCTTGCTCATGATCAGGCAACACATCACCAGCAGGATCAGGAACACCACTCTCTCCCCTGACTTTCCATCTCTTCCTGAGAGCACAAGACCATATTCTGTCCCCAGGCAAGCAGTAAACCCCGTAAGGCCCAGCTCCCAGCACACTTGTTCTGACACCCAGAGCACCTTGGCATCTAAAGCTAAGCAGAAATCTCAGTGATCCTGCCACCTTCCCTGTTTTGCACCTTGGCATCTAAAGCTAAGCAGAAATCTCAGTGATCCTGCCACCTTCCCTGTTTTGCCTGCTTGCCTGCTTCATCTCTATGGTAAAAATACGTAGGGACACTGTATCCACAAGCAAACACACACATAGACATATTCATAAAATTAATAACTAACTCATAAAACTAGTGGATTGGTTATTTTGGTTTGATTTTCTGGGAAAAGAAGGAGTTGGTGCATAACTCGTAACTCTCACATTTATTTTGGGGAAAAAATCAAACCAAAACAAACAAAAATGTGATATAAAAATGTCAGTATGCTTCAGAACTTGAAAAAGCAGGCAAAACTTCATTCTTCAGTTCATATTATTGGATCCCAAGGGTGTATAAACTATGGAGTACTATTAATGGAAGTTGATTAAAAACAGGCCACATCCAATTTTGCTCTGAGGTTGGGCCTTTCCCTTTCCCTTTCCCTTTCCCTTTCCCTTTCCCTTTCCCTTTCCTTTTTTTTCTTGCCTGCTTGCCTGATTCCACACTCTCCCTGCACCGTTTGGTTCTGCTCCAGCAGCTCTATTCCCAAAGAACTCTGCTTTAAGTGCCTCTCTGCAAAGTGACAGAGCTGAGTCCTTCCACATTTCCATTCTTCTTCATCTTTCCACACCTTCAGAAGCCAGCCATTCAACCTGCCTCCAAAGCACAGAGAACATTGGAGCATACATCCTGAGCCAATAAATGCCAGCCAGGTACAGACAAAATGCACCCAACTTCACTTAACAGCAAATGTTTAACAGTGAGAACAAGTGATAACCTATGTTTCTGATGCTGTTTTCCTTAGGTTTGCTTTTACACAGACAGTGGAAAAACCATGTTACCTTGCTGAATTTACCCTGAAACATTCAAGCTATCAGAGTGAAGGCTCCCTCAAACATTAGAAGTTGTTATGAAAAGGGACTGACATAGATCTTTAACCATCATGGTCAGGGCCTCTAAATATTTCGCAAAGGGAAAACACTCTCTTGCAAGAACCCAAGATTAAAAATAACAAGAACATAAACATCCTTCACATGGTTTTGTGTTCGCCAAGAGCTGTTTCACGAGTGAGCTGTGTTGCCTCCCTCCCTCCCGCCTCACCAGTCCCCTTCCCTGCTGCCCAAGAAAGGTCATTTTCTTCACAAGGAATGAAAAAAACAAATCACTTCTACAACAACAATGTTTAAATCACACCAAGAAAGAAAACTTCCCTTTCACCAGTTCCTAATAAATAATGTCAACCTCTTCAATGAAAGCATTTCCAAACAAAGAATCTCTGTTCAGTGCAGAGTCATTAATTATTGTGGTAGATCTTGTTTTGTTAGAAATCAGATCCAGGTGAACGTCGGTTTGGTTTCAATGAATGTCTTCTGCGGTATGGACTCACAGAGGAGACAAAGGAAAGCCCCCTCCGCTCTTGCTCCAGTTCCCTGAGCCTCTCTCCATCATTGCTAATGGTTTCTGCTCCGTCTGGGAGCAGGGAGCAGATGTCCCAGCCAAATGGGCATTCATCATCCACACTGCCTCCAAAGCACAAGGATGGCTGAAGTGGTGTAAACCTCAGAGTATCCTGGGCATGATGCAGCAAGGGAGAAGTGTTTTGGACATTTCAGGCCAGTCCAGAAACATGCTCAGCAACATCAGCAAATACTATGAATGCACAAGGAGCAAATCCAGATCAGCTCCAGAGTATAACTGGACCAAAGCCAATCTGGTTTTTGGCTGCACCAGTGCAGCCAAAATCAGGATCTGCCCTAAGCTATTTATAACATAGCATGACATTTGCTAACACAAGAGTCATAAATTAATAATTACCAAGTTCACACATTTAATAGCCTTAAAGCTGATGCCCTGGCACAAGAAACTGTTACACCACTCTGACTCCACAATTAATGGCTTTTCAGGAAGTATTTCCTTCTCCCCTGGTACCATTTAAAGTAATTGCACTGTCAATTAAATATCTGGAGGTGCTTTGCTCTACAGTCAAGGATTGGGCTGCTCTGCTGTTAGCAACACTCACTCTAGACTAGACAGACCAGGCACTGGGACACACACACACATACATGTGGTAAGATGCTGCTTGGAAATTAATTCTTTCCCACAACTAATCAGTTCCTCCAAATTCAGTCACCTGACTTCAGGTGGCTACTTAAGGTGAAGTGAAGGACCACATACTTCTTGATAAAGCCTGCACAGCTGAGCTGGTGACCTCCCCGTACTGCACAATGGCTTCCTATTTCAGGAGAAGGAGAGATCCTCTTGCATGTTTTATTACTGAACACCTGATTATTTTCTGCTCAGGATGTAGTCTTGCATCTTTACATCTTAAAAAACACCCCTAAAGTTAGGAGAGAGCCTTGCTGAAGCACTGCACACAGCTTGCATGCTCTATTTAAGGTGGTTATGAAAAGTCAAACCCCAAATCCAGGGCACCATCACTGCACTAGCAGTCTGACCTCTGCACGGTGATTTCAGACTATCTGCACCTCCCCAAGGTTTTTTTCCCCCACAGAAAGGAAAGCTCCATGTACAAAATATAGTTCAGCCTGAGCCATGTCATGGGAGCTAAGGTTCAAACAAGGCTAGATGCAGCCTGGAGAACCATGCTGATCTCCAAAGCCTGTGCATGAGACTGGGGCCCATGGAGACTGAGATCCACACACACTGCCAAGGAGCCACAAGCCCATGGAGACCAGCCAACAAGCTGCTGGCACTCCTGACTTTTGAGAAATCTCAGCAACCAGATTTTCTGGAGTTCACCCATCAGCCCCTTTTACACTGCAATTTATTTGCTGTCAGCCTGACAATTAAATCCATGCCTCAGTTTGTGTTTGGTCCCATGGCTCTGCTGCCACTTAGAAGGTTAGATAACAACAATTGTGTGGTATTTCTTATCCACAGCAGTGTCTCACAGTCTGTTCAATGTGCTGCAGCAGGATCAGACCCACAGCACTGGGAAAGGTCAGGAGGCATCATCATTAACCAGGTCCTAAAGCAAATGAATTTTCAGGATCCCAGCAGAGAAACCTGCAGAAATTGCAAGCACCTTCTCATATTTGTTCTTGATAACAGCTCCACTCTGAAGTGCCCCCAGTGAATTACTGGAAACCCAGGGGTGAGAGAAGTTATCCAAAAGCAGAAATAGGGCACACACAGCCGTGTGAGGAGACTGTCCTCAGCCTCTTGAGGTGGACACTAAATTGCACCTCCATGAGTAACTAAGTCAAATTTAGATAAAATATTTACAGAAAGAGCAGAAAAACCTTGTCCATAAGATGTACAGAGAAGATTTTTTTTCATGAAGCCACTAGAGCAATGATACTGTTCAGATCTCCTCTACATGGGTCAAGCCAATGTAAGGTGTGGAGGTACAGATCCACTACACCAGCATGATCAGCTTTACAATGACACAAGCACAGGGGAGAAATGCTGACAGGTTTGAAGGAGACTGGACAAAAAACAGAAAGAGAATAAAGGAATTGCTTTCAAGTTCAAGCTTTTACTGACCGGACAATCCTCTTGCTACAGAGGACAGAATGATTTACACATGAAGTGATAAAAGAATACAAGGCAGTCCCATTTAAGACAAATCCTTCTGTGCAATATCCTGTAATTTGGAAAAACAGTGCTGAAGAGACCCCTGGGGTACTGAGTCTCCTCTGCTCTGAGACATGTCCTACTGCACCATGAGCAATTGGCTCCCAGCTCCTTCCTGTGCAGACATGGAATGCTTGTGCCTACTCACTGCCATGCTGAGCATCACTCTAAGTGGCATCTGTTGGATGCTTTTAAGCTGTGAATTGATGAAGGGAAATGTACAACCCACATCTCGAGCCTAGAGAGTGGGTGACAGACTCAAAACCCTTTAATACTGTCATTACTCTCACTAAAGTGAATTTAATAGGTCTTCCTGCAATCTTTACAGGACAGATAGTTACAATACTCATGATGCTGAAAAACACTGCAAGAGAAACCTTCAAAATTAGCAGCACAGGAAGACTGGAAGGCAGATTTATTTTTCCAGCTGCATTCAGGAAGGCCTCTCCAGGATAGAGCTAAATCACCCTGGTTTTTCACCCTTTTGCCTTGATTGTAACTGCTGGGAAGATAAACATTAGGCTATATTTAGCATTGGCATGTCCCATGTTATTCTCTCTGAGATGGAGAAGAAAAATGTTAACAAAGAACAGTTGAAGAGAAACTTATTTATTCAGCCTAACCACTGAAATACACCATTTTTCTCAGACATTATGGTACAGCAGATTCTCAAACCCTCTTTGTCCTCTGTGCTAACATCCACATTTGTATCTTGGAGCAGGGGTATTTTCCCCTTTCCAGGAAGTAAGTACCCAATGCTCCCCTGCTGGCTGGTGTAACACAGCCTCCTGTGCCTCCTGCGTGGTGGCACCACAGCTGCAATCTGGAGCAGGGATGGCAATGGGAAGGACAATTGTAAATGGCCTGCTAGCAATCCCAGCTGCTACACAGAAATGAACATGGACAAGGATCATGCGCTCACAGCCTCTTGAAGCTACCACGAGCTTTATGTGTCATAGGGATTTGTACCAGAGCTGAAAGCAAAAGGAGACTGAAAAGTAGCTTAAAACCTGCACTATGGGAAGGATGCTGTACAACCTCTGGAAACCTTATGGAGGTCATTAGCTCACTGTATACATTACAAAACATGTAAGCGCCTGGCTATAGAGTTCCCATAGATGTTGCAAACCTTTTCACAAACCCAAAACTCCCAGAATTGTAGCAACATTAGAAATTTGTTGAGGAAAATTAGCCCAGCTGCTCATAATTGATTATGTCTTACTGATTCTGGTTTGCCTGCCTGACAAAGTCATTCTGGAGGTCAAGTTGCTTTGCTTTGTTCATTGATGTTGTGTATATATGTATTGTGTCTTTAGAGAAAGCATCCATCATGGTCTAATGGCAGTGGGAGACAAGCTGTTTTGCAGATTGCATGCAGGGAGACAGGGTAATTTAAATGCTTTTTTTACAAGAAGGTTGAGTCATAGTCCAGACCTGTTTCCTTACCTGCTGAATTGCTTGCACAGCCTTCCCCTGGTGATGGCTCTCCTACTGCAAGGGAGTTTTAAAACTCTTCCTGTAGTTGTGAAAGTTGGTGGGCAGTCCTTACCTATCCTTACCTGTCCAAAACGAAGCACCTCCAATGCCAACCAATTTTTTTTTTCAGCCTTAAACTAGAGAGAGACAGGCTTTCAGGTGTGGCAGAGCCAGAAGCCACCACTAGGCTCCTTGCTCAGGTCGTCTGCTGTACTTCAGTGCCCAAGGGTACAGCTCTGTGGTTGCCAGTCCTAACTTGGCATTCTTTTCTCCTGCACCATGTCCATCTTTTTGCCTCTGCTCCAGCCCTTACCTCTCCCTATTGATCAGTAGGATTGCACTTCAAGCCAGAACATAAGAAAAGCTGTCACTCCCCAGAAAATGAAACGAGAAACATTGGTTAGAGGCTACAGCTCAGTATCAGCTAATACCTACTAACTGGAAAGTTTCAAATGGCAGAGACTTGCCCTGCAGGAAGATGCTCCCAAGGGACTACACTATTAGCACAGGAATATTTCAAGAGAATGGAAAAAATACAGTGAGAATATTCCTAGTTCAGAAATTCGCTTTTCATGATGCAGACAGCTTCAGATGCTCCCCAGCACATACACCATACGCAGAGAAAATCTTACATGCACCTGCACGCACACACACACACACACATAGAAGCCCCAGGGAAACCTTACTCCTATAACAAATGAAAATCCCCTTGCTTTTTAATTCCTAGAAAAGCATGTCCACGTAGCAGCACTTGCTCTAGTAAATAAAATTACATTCTACCCAATTACTAAACCTGTCTGCAGCACTAAATAATTCAGAAGGAGAAGGGAAGAAGAGACGAAAACAACTTGGATGAGAACAGAAATTATATACGCACTTTTGGGAATGCAGGAGGCTTGCCCAGTTGCATTAAGGTTCTCAGACATATTCAGTTACAAACACTCCTTAACCATCAATTCAGGTTAACATAAAGATCTCAGATAAGCAAATAAAGTTGTCTAAAATCAGTCTAATTTGACTTTTGTCTCATTAGCTTATACCTGACTGTACAGCCTGTAAAACCATTCCAAGCCAGCATCCCCAAGGAAAGCATTGCTGGTTCCCCAGTAGCTACTGACAGCTTTTAAATCCCTTTAGCTCTCAAAGGGGAAAGGCAGCTGAACGAGGACCGTTAGATCCCTGAAATAAGGACAGTCCAATAAGTACTGTGCAAATATATCAGATTTTATTACTCTTTTATGGAAATAATAACAGACATTCAGGTAGAAACGTATTAAATAAATGCAGTCAACAGTTTAATAAATGCAGTCAACAGTTTAAATGCAAAAATAAATATAAAGTCCAGCAGCTCAATGCATCTAAAACAGCTCATTTCTTCTAACGAATAGAAAAGATTGTTTTTCTTTTAAACGAAGAGTTTCATACAATCAAATAGAAACGAAGATACAAGCGCTTTCTTAGAAAACATCCTTACGCGGCTGCCCGCTCCGGGAGCTCCTTGGCCGGCGGCGGGTCGGCTCCTGCAGCCCAGTCCGTGCCACCGCCGCCGGGCCGGTCCCGCCGGGTCCCGCCGGGTCCAGCTGGGCCGGGCCGGGCCGGTCCCGCCGCCCTCAGAGGGCAGAGTCCGAGTCGCTGGAGTCGAGGCTGTTGCGGAGACGGCAGCTGCCCAGGCGGTCCCGCTGGATGCTGAGGTTCTGGGTGCTTCTCCGCAGGCACTCCAGCGACTGCAGGAAAGACTTCTTGGCCTTTTCCTCCTCCATGGGGGACACCCCCTCCTCCTCGACCTCCTGGATCTCGTCGAAAGTCACCGGCTGCGTCTTGAAGCGCGACTGCCGCGGCCGCCGCAGCTTGCCCTTGGGAGCCTTGGCGGGGCGGGCGGGCGGCGGGAACTCCTCGGCCACGCAGACGAAGTGGGGCATCACCGCCTGGTAGCTGGAGCAGATGCCCATCAGCTCGGCCGGCTTCGCGGCCATCCTGCCGCCCGCGGGA
>WBMV01009129.1:67735-123447 GCA_013396655.1 Campylorhamphus procurvoides | reverse complement strand
TGCTCATTTTTCTGATTGCATTCTTTGCCTGATTTTAATAGAACCATTTTCATTCCAGACCCTGCCTTGTGAGTTTTTCAATCCTTTGCCATTGCACTAACCCCAACAGCCCCAGGGATCCCCAGAGACCCCCTGGGACTCCCGGCACTCAGGGGACCCCCAGGGAACTACAAAGACCCCCAGGAACCTCCAGACACCCCCAACACCCCAACAGATCTTCATGGGACAACCATGGACCCACAAGGACCTCCAGGGACCCCCATAGGGATCCACACAACCACCAGAGACTCCCAAAGGGATCCCCAGAGACCTGCAGGGTCCCACAGGAACCCCCAAAGACCCCCAACATCCCCAGGGTCGCAAAGGGACCGCGAGAAGACCCCAGAGACCCCTAGGAAACCCTCAGGCATCTTCAAGGACCCCTGACACCCTCAGGGATCTACAGGGACCCCAAGCACGCAGGGAACCCCCAGGGACACCGAGGGATCTCTCCCCCCCAAAAAGGGGCTTTTCCCATCATTATGGCTCCTCCCTACCCATTTCTGGGTCTCCTCCCTGGCATTTTGGGGCTCCCTTGCCAATTTATGGGCTCCTTGGGGGTCCCAGTCCCCTTTGGGGGACGTTTCCCACCTTTAGGGGTCCCCCACTAACTTTGGGGTCTCTCCCTGAAATTCTGGGGAGTCCCCATCAGCTTTTTGGGGTCCCCTCTTTTCCCACTTTTGCTGCTCTCTCTGCAGCCTTTGGGGTCCTCAATGCCCAAACCCATCCTCACACTCACAAACAGCTACTGACCTGCAACAGAGAAAGCTTTCAAGGCACTGCACAACTCAGCAATATGTTCCTGCCTTGCCTGGCACCTATCGGCCTAACAGCTGCAGGGTTATTTCCTTTATTAACGTAGTTTTTGTAGTGTTTTATTTTATTTTTCTTTAACTCTTTCCATTCTGCTATTAGGATTCTCTTTAAAGGCCAAGCAAGGTGGACAGGTCCCCGGCCCCGTACACAGGCTCGTCCTTCGCAGGCAGGAACATATTTCTGAGTTCTGGAATGTCCTGAAAGCTTTCTCTGTTGCAGGTTGGTCCCTGTTTGTGAGCCTGAGGATTGGTTTGGGGGTTCAGGACCCCAAAGATTTCAGAGAGAGCCCCAAAAGTGAGACAGGGGACCCTGACAAGCAGGTGAGGACCTCCCAAAATTTCAGGGAGAATCCCAAAAAGTTAGTGGGGGAAGTCTAAAGGTGAAAAACCCCTCCAAAAGGGGGTGGGAACCCCTAGAAATGGGTGGGATACTCCCAAAGACCCCAAAAATTGACAGGGGAGCCCCAGTATGTAAGGGAGGAGTGTGCCTAATCACTCTGAATCCTATGGAAGGATGCACCTGCAATGATAGGTGAGATAGATTTGTCCAAAAGACCCTGGGAAGGTGCTTAGAATTGAAAGAAGATGAGGCAGTATGGACCCAGAGATCTCTTGGCAAGTTTATTAACTCAGTGACGGCTTGTCTTAGGCTTGAGATTGGGTTTAGAGCTGGTTCCTTTGATTCTTATTGTTATTTTTAACTAGGCCATGAGCACTTTGGCAGTTCTGTAGCCCTCCCAGATGCATGCTGTGGCCAAAATAAAGCCCTTCCCAGTTTAGCAGCTCAGGGATACTTTGCCATATTTGTGACATGAAGGACCATGAAAGACAGCCTTCTGTCGAAACCCCAGTATTCTGCACACCAAGTGAGGGGGATCACCCATGGATCATTGTGTCAGTTAGCCCAGTGACATCCTGGGGGATGAATCAGTGGGGAGAAAAACTGTCATAGGTTCTGGTGGACAATTTGTACCCACTGCAAACCAGAATAGCTCTTCGACCTGTTTTGGAGCTTGACTCATGCCAGGAGGAGATCTTTCTCCCCAGTTTCCTGACTGCCTTCTGGGCTCATTTGTTTTTC
Source organism: Campylorhamphus procurvoides (assembly GCA_013396655.1). Lineage (NCBI taxonomy): Eukaryota > Metazoa > Chordata > Aves > Passeriformes > Dendrocolaptidae > Campylorhamphus > Campylorhamphus procurvoides. The sequence goes on along the minus strand of WBMV01009129.1, from coordinate 121,512 downwards.
TTACAGGTGTGGTTTGTGCTGCATGGACTGCAAGGAGAGAGGAGCCTTCCTCTGACACATCTCTGCCTTGCCCTTGTCCTGCTTCTGGAGACCACCTCTGTCACAAACCCCTCCTTGAAGAGGTTAAACAAATGGCTGTCCTGGCAGGAAATGGAGTGGTGTGTGGTGCCAAACCCATGATGTGTGTGCTCTTTCCATTGGGAACACTGACTCATAAAATGAACTAAAAAGCTGTTACATTTCTGCATGATGAAAAAATGGGCCCCAGTCTAGTCTCTCATGTGCGTTCACACAGTCTCTGTCCAGTGAACGCTTTGCCTGTTATAGCTTGTGAAACCTGGTTCCCATTGGTAGAAATTCAATTTATTTCAGCGGAAAAGAATTGGGTGTCACCTTGGATGGGCCTTCTCCTCACCCCATTCAGGCCAAGCACTGGACTTGTGACTTTCTAAATACAATACAGGTTACTTATTCGCTGTTATTCTAATCGGCTGAGAAAAGTTTGGCAATGTCTCTCTTTGGTTGTGGTGTCAGCTGGTTGCATTGCTGATCAGTTATCCAAAGTATGCTTGGTAGAAAATAGAGAAGGAAGCACTTCCAGTAGCCATGGTTTCCACTTCTAATTCCTGTTTCAAGTGCAGAGTGTAAGATATCAACAGGAGAAGCAGATCAGATAATTAGAGGCAAGGAACTTAGGAGAGGATGTGAGTATTCTCACTGTGTCCAGCATAAGGTGCAATAGTTAAGGACCAGATTTTATTGCATGTTACAAAGTGATTGTGATGTGGTCTTAGATCTGTGTAGTTTTCTTCATAAGTAAAGTTTAGGCAAAACCCCCTCAAACCTCTAATTATTGCAACTATGAATTGAGTTACGCTGTTAAACTGCAGTTTATATCGCTGTGACTATTGAGCCATGGTCTCAGATTAGCTGAGATTTCTGAAAATGCCTGAAAGAGGAACAAATGCAGTATAATTCAAACGGTGTGACAGAGCTTGAACTGCCTTTGGTGGCAGCAGCATAGTAGGAGTAGAAGGTAAACAGACTGCCAAGAAGTGTTGAGTTGGACTCAGTGATCCCTGTGGGTCCCTTCCAACTAAGGATATCCTATGATTCTGTGAATAAGAAAGAATAAGAAATGTTTTGCTTTACACTTGGGCAGACGCAACTTGAGGAATGGCTGCTGTTTGTGCACATGCTCATAGTTGATAGTTGTGTGAGTTCTGCCTTAGCCAAAGCGTGTTCCTGATGTTTTGTGCAGCCTGGGCATGGATATTCAGCTAGTGTGGTTTTGCAGGTGGGGAGGTAAGTTGTTGGGACAGTGGAACCTGATTGTTTAGCCACTGAAGAGTAGGATGTTCTGGGTGATGCCATGTTGATGAGTTGGAAGCATGGCCTGGTTGAACAGCAGCTAACTAGCTGGAATTTTTGCAGTCTGGCTACTGTCTGTCAGAAGATTTCATGTCAGGAATAACTTCACAGGTGCAGACTTGCAGAGTTGGTTTTCATGCTTCTAGGGATGCTGGGTCCATAGAATTATAGAACAGCCTGGATTGGAAAGCAGCTTAAAGACCATCTAATTTCAACCCCTCACCATGGGCAGGGACACCTTCCACTAGACCAGGTTCCTTTGAGCCCCATTCAACCTGCCCTTGAATGCTTCCAGGGATGGGGCAGCCACAGCTTCTCTGGACAACCTGTGCCAGGGCCTGCCCACCCTCACAGGGAAGGATTTCTTCCCAATATCCTATCCAACCCTGCCCTCTGGCAGTGGGAAGCCATTCCCCCTTGTTCTGTCCCTCTGTCCCTTGTCCCAAGTCCCTCTCCAGCTCTCCTGGAGCCCCTTTAGGCACTGCAAGGTGCTCTTAGGTCTCCCTGGAGCCCTCTCTTCTCCAGGTGAGCACCCCCAGCTCTCCCAGCCTGGCTCCAGAGCAGATGGGCTCCAGCCCTTGGAACATCTAAATTCAATTTTAGTGTGCCTAACTTGTCCTAGTGAAAAAACTCTTGTTGCTTGGACTTGGCTCACTTTAACCGGTGGGGTTTCCATGCACTCTGGGAATGCATCCTTGCTTTTCAGTTCAGTGTTCTCGATACACAGTGCGTGTGAATTTCTGGAGACAGGGTGGTTTCCTGCTCGCATGGGAAAAAAGTTAAGAGCCAGGAACTCTGTTTAAATCCTTTTGTTATTAGCAGAATGCACTGCAGCCTTTGGCATCCCCTAACTCAGCTTCTCTGCAAACTGATAGATAATTATGGTGCCTACCATTTGTGGGAATGTGGAGGATCCTGGAGAAGTATGCAGCCTCTTCAAATCTGTGAAGCAATACATCTGTCGAGTATTAATGGTTTGTTAAATTTATTGAGTGCTTTGGGACTGTTGAATGAAAGACCTTATATAAATGGCAATTAATTGTTGCTATTGCTAGAGAAGGGCTTGCACAAAAGCAGCAGTTATCTGGGAATCTGGGAAACAAAGCTTTGGAGCACGCTGCCAACATCTGCTACCACTTAAAACTTATAACATGAGGCACTAATTTGGAGACACACATGGAGGAGAGGTTCTGCAGTCACTGAGTTGTGGCAATCCTTTGGTCAGGCTGGTCATATGGCGAATATGTTCTGCCCACCCTACTCTGTGGGAAGTGCTCTGCCCTGGTAGGATTGTCACAGGGATCGTGTGATACTCCGTTTACAATTCTGCTTTAAACACTCCTGTCTCCTTCCTCGCAGCATTGAGCAGAAATATGCACTGATGTTTTTCATTCATGACCTCAAGCGTCCTCAAAAACATGGGCAGGACTGTACTACAGAACACAGAGCAAAGTTTTCCAAGGCAGGTAGTGAAGCTTTCTATTCCTAGGAGCTCTCACATCTTAAAACTCTTGGGTCTCAGCATGTGGAAAAATCCATTAGCATGTGGTGTTTGGCTCTGGCTGCACTGTTTTCTTTGCTTCTGGAGCAGTGGGAAGCTCAACCCCTCAATTTGAAGAGAAACTGGGAACCTTGCAACACAAGTCTACTGTGAGTCATCTACCCACTGGCTTCAGAGGAGAGAGGATGAAACCTTCTACCCCCAAGGCTGATTGCCAGTGACTGTGGCAGTCTTAGTAGGCCTATTTCCTACCAATTTTATGGGTACTATGATAAATTCACTGGCAAGGTTCTTCTAGTCTTTCTGCGGTGTAACAACAGCAGAGGGAACAGAGCAGGGCAAAGAGATTTATTTAATGCTTCTATTTGCGTTCATATTATGGACCAATAAACTGTCAACTGGCTTAGGACCAGCAAGTTTGCTCACAGTCACGAGGAACAGGTAACAGAGGCTGCTGAAGTTTTGTGTCTTGACTGAACTAAATTCTTCCCCTAACAGCTAAAGTGGATTGACATTTTGAGTATATTCAGCTAAAAACAAAGCCCATAATTCGTTAAAGAAGGTGCCACTGCTCTCTTTAACCTACTAGTTAAATATTATCCTGGAATATGGAAGCTTCCAAATCTTTTTTTGATTCCTATTTCTGGCTTTTTATATGGTATATGACCAGGAGCTCTGCAAAGAGGCCCAGGACAGTATGTCAGATGTGTGAGCAGCCCTCCTAAGATGCACAACATCCACCTGGATGTTCAGTTTTATGTCAGGTTGAGGAGGAATTTGCTTTTTGGAGGTCTTCCAGGTCACACAGACCTCCAAATCACAAGGGCAGGAGAAGGGAAGGCTGTATCTCCATCCCCTCTCTGCTCTCTGAACCAGCCTCAAATTCCATCTGCTGTATTTGTGCCACCCATTAAGAGTGGTATTTTAACTCTACTTTATACATAAACACTTATTATTCCACAAACCCTTTTGTCAGTGGTTGGGAGGAAAGAAAAGGTTCTTTCTTCTGAGATACTGTTTCTGGTTTAGTAGCTCAACTACAAATGGAGGCAAAGAAGAGAAGCAATGACTAAGTATTTTTACTCCTGTTTAATCTTCCCTGCTCTTAGGACATTTTTGTTGCTCTTTCCGCCCCACAGAGATGAATGTTTCCTCCAGCATCTGCCCACCCATGAATCCATACCCACAAAGGCCTGTGGTTCCTCAGCACACTTGCATTAGTAATCCTTTGGCTAAGAGTAGTGTCCTGTGCTCAGGACACAGCTGTGATTGCCCTTGCACCTGGGTTGCCAGAGTGCTAGGAAGGAAGATTGCTTCCATAGCAGCCCTTCATGGCTCAGGAGAGAGTGGCACCATTCCCTTTTCTTGGAATGCCAAAGGTCAACTGGTTCCCAGATAATTTCATGGTGGCAGGAGCTGTAATTTCCATAAATGAATCTATGGTTTCTGGTTTTGACTGTGAGTCTGTGGCTTTCCCACTTGCATGCTGGACTGAAAGATTGGAAATGTTAATTTGAGGATGGAAGATTAGTCCTTTTGCCATTGGCTCAGTGGTATTTGTGCATGGAAGTGAACTCCTGTTTTGCAGGAATTTTGTTTCTTTGTAGAACAGCAGACACATATTTACTTCCAAAGACAGGCAAGAGAACTTTGCCCTTCTGATTTGTCTGTATTTTGCCTAGACTTTGTGCTCTGACTACATCTCCAACCATGCTAAGTAGTGCATATCATGTCATTCCCAATCCACATTGTTTGGTTTCACTGCTTTGTGTTCTGTTCTGCAAAGTTATTGATGCTTAAAGGGATAACTCCCTTAGTTAATAAGGAAACTGATTTTTTTCTTCCTAGTCTTGAAATTTCCTTTTAGGAACAATTAAAACTGATTCCTGATATTTTAACTTTGGCATTGCTTTTGATACATTTCTAATCAGCAAGGTCTTAAATAAGCACTGTTTATCCCCAGTCGTTTAGGAACAGTTAAGTCAGGACCTCAAAGACTGAAAACAAAAAAATTCCTTTTCCTACATGTTATATTTTCAAATGTTTTGGGCTTGTTGGTTTCTATTGCCAGGCCTTACTGAACTGTAACTGGGTTTTTTTGTTTGTTGGTAGGTTTTTTTCAACAAATGATTCCCAAAGCAGCATTTTGCATTAAATATTAGGTATTGCAAGAGTTGAAACATTGATTATGCTGTTCTGTTCTCTGTGCCAATTTTAAACATTTCAGTGGTCTTGAATATTGCTCAGAGTCCAATTAAAATATTGATGTGGTCATCCTCAAGTTGTCTACGCAAGAGGAGAGTACTTGGGCTGGATTTGAGGCAGATGGGATGCCCCTCCTGTGAGCATTTCCAGCATTTAAAATCTAGGCTCTACATGGAGCACATGGAGCATCCCCCTTGCTTATGCATTCCCTAGCAGGGGAACCAAGGTCAGGACAAGCACCAGTGTGCTTGGAAGAGATCACTTCCAGTGTTACACCGAGGGCATGCACAGCTATGGTAGCCCATGGTGTCAGGGGGAGAGAAATCCTGTCCTGCTGCAGCTCAGTTTGCACTTCCTTTTTCCAGTGGCTGAGATCTCTCAGGCCTAGCTACTGCTGAATTTGTTCCTTGGGACCATTCAAAATGTCTGCATTGGGGATTTTATTTGGAACTGGAGAGAAAACATGTCTGTGTGCATTTTACACCCTCTTGGATCGAGGGCTGGATGAATTTTCTCTCTTCCCTTGCAGCACTTTCAGGAAGTGCTGTTTTGTTCCTGGTGATGCTCCATCAGAGCTGCTCTGAGGAGACGCTCTGGCTGACACGCAGCTCGAGCCCTGGCACTGACCCCAGAACCATTCCTGCCAAATGCCTGGCCACTGAGTTCCTGCTCACCAATGACTTGCTCCTTGCAAGGTGGGGAACTGCTGTGAAAGGGAAGCATTTCATGAATCACAACTCCCACGCCTTTGCATACCCACTTGTTCCCAGCCAAAACAGCTTCACCCTTATTCACACCAGATACTACCTTTACTCCAGAATCTTTTCCATCTGTCCGTCAGGCTGCCGTGCATAAAGAAAAGGACATGAGAGACTCTGGGGCTCCTCTGAAAGGACAGATAGCTGACCTGAAGTAATAAATATGTGTGTGCCTGCATCAGGCACTCAGGTTACCTCACTGAATCATATTCTCTCCTGTTTCCCACTGTCAGCTGCCAAAACCAACACCGGGGTGACAGCAGAAAGATGTTAGTTACTCATCATTTTCCCTGCAGGAGTATCTTGCAGCTTGGCAAGAAGTATCAGTTTTATAAGTGGGTGCCATGAGGAGCTTTCTCAACTCTGATAGCTTCCCATGGGACTGTGCTCATTTGTCATCGGATATATATTTGATAGTAAGCCAAGAAGGATAACTCCTCTGGGTCTTTAGCCAGTGGCAGGGATTTGTTGCAGTGTGGCCTATCTTAAGCACCTAAAAGCATGTGCTGACTGGTGTAAGAGACTCTAAAATGGCTTCATTTTAGGCTTTGTGTGTTGTTGCCAGACAGGACCTGTTCAATCATTTCTCTGAACTCTTAAGACAGTACAAAAACTATACTGAGTGAAACAGATTGTACTGTGTTTGTACTACTTGTGTGAGTGGTTAAAATCTGGGTTTCTTAAAGGTAGGGCAGCTTTGAGAGGAAAGTCTCCCTGGCCTGCACAGAACTGGCTATCAGAAGTGAGACTGTATAGCACAGCTTCTTCTGTGGCCCCTGGGGAAACGAAGCTCTTGTGATTTTAGGATATTAGCAGAGCCTGGAAAGGAAAAGATGGGCATTTTCCTGCTGGTGTGAAGTGGTGAAAGCAAACCACCCTATTATTGGAACACTAATCATGAAGACACAGGTATTGATTGCCCTTTCTACCATATGTTGGAGCGGTAAGAGTAGCATTCTTGCCACAGTCCTTCTTTTCTTTTCTCATATCCATGGCATAAGGAGGATTTCTTGCGTGTTCTTCTTCCTAGGTGTAATGGAAGGATATTTGCCCTGTACTTTGAGTTGGTGTTTGGATATCCAGTGATACGGACAGGCATTAACTGGCCAAATCCCACTAGGCTTATCTTGTCCTCAGAGTGATTCTCAGGGCTGAAGCTGCTGGCTAAAGTAAGTATAGCTCATATATGAATAGGGCCCCTTCAGTTGGCTGATGATGTTGAAGGCTGGCAGCAGGACTGCAGCTGGCTCAATCCTTGAGAAGGCAGTGCCAGGCAGGAGTTTGTCACTAAGTGACTGATACTATTACCTCCACCCTGCCCTCCTCCCTCAGGCTAAAGCTTTCCATGGAAAATTTAGCTGGGTTAGCTCTGGCTGAGGCTTCAAGCATAGAAGCATTCTTGCATTCCTACTGCATTCAGGTCTTTAATAAAGCCAAGCAGTGAGGTTACAGTCTGGCTAGTGTGGCCTTCCAGTGATGGATGGATGTGAAAAGCTGGCCTTGGCCCCCAAAATAGTGGTTACTATTTTCTTTATAGTCATGTCTAGGGTGTTTAGGTTACAGAAAGGGGGTGACTCAGCTCTATCAACATCTGAACTGCCTTACACCATTGTCTGTCTCTACATGAAGCACATAAAAACCTTGAGCAGACCGAAGGAGCTCAGTGCCTGGCACTAGCTGGGCTAAATCTTGGCCATGGTGGGAGGCAGCTTCTCTCTGACTCAGAGATAAACCACTCACAAGTTAGGCTGGCACTGAGGATTAGGAAAATTTGCTTAGGAAAGAAATTTGTCACTGGAAAACAAAGAGTCAAGAGGCTTATTTTGTTAAGCACTGAGCTGCAGACAGTGTGCCAGCATGTGCTTCTGACTTTTTATCAAGCACAGAGTAGCATTTTATTTTCCTCACAGATTTATTCAATGTGATGAGTTACTTAGATTTTAAAGAGTTGGTTCAGCCAGAGACAGGTTTTCAAAAAGCTGCAAGTTTACACCAGGTGTCTGTGTCAGAGCTAGAAATAAAACCCATGTCTCCAGGGACTTGGTCGTCATCGCTGTAAGGGAGTTATAGAGGTGCTTTTTTCCTTGTGTTATATGAAAAGAAGGTTATGCTGGAGTGTCTGCCTTGGCAGACGCTGCTTTTCCATTTCCAGGGAATAAGAGGAGATTCACTCCTTCCAGTGGCAGTGAGAATTGCCTTTGTATTCAAGTTCATAAACTGCAAGAGATGAAGTTGTACATTATGTACAGATTAGAAATGTAGCTTTGCCCAGGAATTACAGATGCAGGAAAGAGAGTCACGCCTTGGCAGCAGCCAGGAACATACAGCAAGTTCTTATGTTGGGTGTGGGATTAAAGCTATTTCTCAGGAACATTGCAAGAAAATCTTTGAGACTGTGTTCCAGTGATTGCTGGGGGTTTTCTGGTAGCAGAGAAATCAACAGAGCCATGGGGGAATGATGCAGCTTTTGTCTAAACCAAACCAGCTGCTTATTAGCCTTAATTCTCTGCTCCCCAAGCTGAACGTGCTCCACTGCTCCAGGCAATTAGGAATTGAATTAGGAAGCCTGAAGCACTCTGAGTATTTTTTATCTGGGAGACAGAGGCACACCTAGAACAAACCACTTTGGCATTTTTCTTTTCACTGTGTCTTGGTGAGGAAGAGTATTTTTAATAGGAATGAAAAAAAGAGCTCTAAGTCGTTTTCCATTTGGAATTTAAGGGGGTAGAAATCACACATCTAATAAAAAAGCCGGAGAAAAGTATGTTATTGGACCTATTGAGGACACAAAAAAATGTCTTGCATTTCAGTTCAGCTTCAACAGCAGAGCTTGGAACAGAAAAACTGTAGAAGAAAGAAACATTGTTTTAAATGAAACCATTTCAGGCTCTACACTTGGAAATTTTCCCTTGAAAAATGTTACAGCAAAACATTTTGTGAAATTTGAAACTTAAAACTTATATGGAATCACTCTTCCCTATTTTCAGTGAAATTTTCATTTTCTCTATTTGCTCCAGTGTTCTAGTGAAATATTCCTAAATAACTTATGCCCCTAAAAAAGATGTCTCTTCTCTGCATTCAAAACAACTTTTATTCAGAGGATGTTTTCTATGGAAGGAGAAGATATGTCAAGGTATATTTACAGTGGAGAGCACCTAAAGCCCAAAAATATATTCAGTCATTCTGGTCAGCAGGGTGATGCTTGGGACTGAAGAGACCAACATGCTGAAGGCTCAGTGTTTTGTGGTTTTCCTTCTGGGTTTAAATTTCTGGCTATAAACATCCCATGTTTAAACCAACCAGGCTGTTGTCATCTGTCTGACTTCCACCAGGTCACCACGGGGCAAGAGGGAGAAGCAGGAACCTGTGTGACACTTGATGTGCTGTGAGACCAATCTGCTCACACAGTAAAGGAGGTGACTAAAAATTCCTAATGGATTGCCTCTCATGTCCCAGCAGCCAGAGAAGGATCAGTGCTCTTCAGGCAGCACTCTCAGCTCTCAGACTGGTCAGTGAGGTAACTATATCACTGTAGTTGTAAAGTCTGCACTCAGGAGATCCAGTTTGCTGCCATGAGCAGCTGTGTGTGCACTGTCTCTTTATGAAGTTACCTTGGATGCCCTGGCTTTCCGTGTCTGTAAGATGGAACATGACAAGGCTTTTGCTTTCACCAAGGCAGTCACATACATCCCTGTCACTTTTACAGGCCCTTTGCAGTTCAGACCAAGTCTAATTTGCATGAGGCAGCACAGGCTGATGAACTCAAACACAGGGAGGGAAAATGCCAGGCAATATGTCTTGCCATATCCCTGGGCTTCACTAGAAGTCACTCTTGTTCTGTGCAGAGGCTGTTCCAGGAACTAACTGGCAGTCCATAAAGAAATATGTCACCATTCTAGATGCCATTAAGCTGAGCCTCTAAGTCTCCTGATGGAGACATTCCTTGTCTGACTTCCCGGTGAATCATGGTGGAGAGTGAAAACTTACTTGCCAAGCCTCCTACTCACTTTTTTTCTTGAGAATGTTAATCCAAGATCCTGACACTCTTCTCCAGAATCCTCCAGTTAGCCAAGCCAAGAGAGAAACAGGAGGGACATCAGGAGCTGTTCCAAAGTCCTACAGCTTCCATTCTTGTGTGCAGCCCAACATTTCCATGGTGGCTTTGGGAGACCAGAGAGAGTCCAAGCACCAAACTGACCCATGTGTAAGATGCAGTTCACCAGTTTCAGTGCATCAACCTGCCAGGGAGCAGGTTTAGACAAGACATTAGAAAAAAAGCCCTTCCTGGGGAGGGTGTCCAGGCCCTGGCACAGGTTGCCCAGAGAAGTTGTGGCTGCCCCATCCTTGGGAGTGTCCAAGGCCAGGTTGGACAGCACTTGGAGCAACCTGGGCTAGTGGAAGCTGTCCCTGCCCATAGCAGGAGGATTAGAACAAGATGAGCTTTAAGGTCCTTTTCAACTCAAACCATTCTGGGATTCTATGATCCAGTGACATCAGCAGGATCCAGGTAGAAAGGCTGTTTTTCCTCTCTATCCAAACTGTGATATGACCCAAAGAACTTCAGGTAGGTTTCCCAGAAGCACAACATACTGCTCTTTTCTAGTGTAATCACTGTGAAATCAGCTGTTTATTACTCTGTTTTACAGCCCCTCTTTTAGAGGCAGAGATATTTACTTCCAAACCTGATTTTATAGTTGTTTCTGTGCTTAGGATTTTTTAATGACAGAGTAGGTGAGTGTTACAACCCACCCCAGAAGGGAAGGGTAACACAGGTTCTTGTTAATAAATCCCTTCATGTGGGAATTTGTAAATAATTGGGTTTGTAAACATATATAGGTAGGGTTTATTTTAAAACAATTCTGTTTCAAATGTAAACAGGTATGTTGCCACTTTGGGTGTTATCGTCTATAGTAATGCAGCAATATTAAAGCATAAAAATAACACTTAAGAAAATGCATAAGAGAGAGAAAAAGAAAGAAAGGATAAGGGTCCTAAGATACACATAGTCACCACCCACTGGATCCAGCAATGAAACCCAGTAGTGCAGTTTCCATGTCTGTTGGTTGAAGGGGTGTTTGCAGTCCTGTCCCCGCAAGGGACTTTTACAGCAGAGTCATCATGTAAGGGAGGTCATTGGCATGATAAGGATTACCACAAATCTCACAGGATTTGCCTCTTATTAGCCTCTCCCCTTATCTGGAAATGCAGTTTGTAGCTTCAGGTATGCCTCCCCTTCTGCACCTGGGATAGCTGACAATGGCACACACCTGATCTGAATGTCCTTTCTCAGTAGGCATATTCAGTGAGGACTGGGCTTTGCTGGATGAGCAGCTGTTTCTTTTCAGTCTGCTACAGTGGACAAAAGTCTTTTGGTGATCTTAGAATGTTTAAGCCTTCACCTATTTCAATCTGACAGTGAGGATGCAGATCTAAAGGGATGGAAAGGTCTTGGGGCCACAGTTTGAATCCAACACTCAAGAGGGTGGTTTCCCAGGATTTTCCTGTCTTGAGCAGCTACCATGTTAATAGGAACACTGTTACTTTAAAGACTGGTGCTTTCTTTTCCTTTTTTGTGCACGAGAGCCTCAACCATAAGCCTTGTTTTAATTTAAATTTTAAACAGCAGGCAGACACACATGCTATGAAGAATTATGGAGTGTTACTGCCAAGTATGCCATCAAAAGACTGAGTGAAAGGGAACATTTACAAACTAATAAAACCTGTTATTAAGGGGATTATTAATGAAAGGCCTGTGAGCAAAATAACTCCCTCCCCCTCAAAGTGCTTGAGGGGTTTTTTTTGTAAGCTCCTCTTTATTTTTCTTTTTACTAAGCTTCATGGGAAGATAAATACCAAAAAAAATGACTGAAGAAGCAATCACCATTGCATGGGTAATTTTTTCTGGACCTGGAGGTTTTGCAAGAGCTCAGGTCATGTGTCTATCCACCCCTGCTATTTTGCACAGCTGTAGTGAACTTCACAGGCCATTCTAATTAACACCAGCCCTAATGAGGAGCTGTCAAGTGGGAATTCAGGAGTCATGGAGGGGCAGAGAAAAATAACTCATCCTGTTATTATTTGGTTTAAGTTAGTGAGGGAAAATAATTGTAGGGCTGGAAAATATGCCTTGGCACTTAAGATTTCATTTAGCAAATGTGGTGAGTAGCTGGGAAATGGGGGAACTTGTCTGTTCTCCTGGTTTTGGGATCATGTAGGTAGAAGTTTGCCTGTCATGTCATCTTTGCTCGCCTTGGTAAGGTATTAAATCACAGGGTATCTGCAGACCCAGCAGCCTGGGCAGCAGGCCCTCTGCTCAGGTGAGACTCACATGGAATATTACAGAATTATAGAATCAACAGGGTTAGAAAAGACCTCTGAGATCATCAAGTCCAACGCCTTCAAGATTTCTTTCTTGAAGTATGTCCATCCTTCCTGGACCCTTTTGTTTCTCAGGGCTGTTTCCCAAGGTACTCTCTGGACCAGACTCCTGAAGTCTGTCCTCCGGAAGTCCAGGTTAGAGGTTTTGTTGATGCCCTGCCTCATTTCATTGAGTATGAAAAACTCCATCATTCAATGGTCACTGTTCCCCCAGACAGCCCTGACCATCATATCTCCCACGAGCCCTTCTCTGTTTTTGGGTTCATTTATCAGTTGCAACTGGGAGTTATCATGCATACACTGCAGGAGCCTCCCAAACTGCCTCTTCTCTGCTGTGTTGAGCTCCCAGCAGACATCCAGCAGGTTAAAGTCACCCACAGGGACAAGGGCTGTGAAACATCCACCACCTGCTTGTAGTAGAATTCATCAACCTCTTCATCTTGATGGGGTGGTCTGTAGCAGACTCCCACCAGGATGTCAGCCTTGTTGGCCTTCCCCCTGATTCTTACCCATAGGTTCTTGACCTTGTTGTCACTGACCTTAAGTTCTACAGAGTCAAGAGACTCTTTACCGTACAGAGCCAGTCCTCCACCTCTCTTACCTTGCCTGTCTCTCCAGAAGAGCACATAGCCATCCACAGCAGCATTCCAGTCATCCCACAATGGCAACTCCATCAGAGCTTTCCTGCTGCACAATGGGTTCCAGCTCTGCTTCTTAGTCACCCATACTGCCTGCATTGGTGTACATGCACTTCAGCTGGGTTGCTGATTTCATTCCTAACCCCAGCTTACCACCCTTTGGCTCATCCCTGAAGAGCCTGGTCTCATCCCCTTTCCCCTCTAAATTTAGTTTAAAGCCCTCTTGATCAGCCCTGCCAAGTTGTAGGCTGGACTTCTTTTACCCTTGCTAGGCAGATGAAGTCCACCTGACTCTAGCAGGCCTGGTAGCATAAAAGTTGCCCCATGATCAAAAAAACAAAAGTCCACCAGTGGCACCAATCCTTAAGCCACTTATTGATTAAATGGGTCTCCCTGCTGCTTTCCTCACTCATCCCTGCTACTGCAGGAACTGAGACGAACACCACCTACACTCCTGATCCATTAACTAAATAACCCAGAGCCTTGAAGTCCTTTTTAATTGCTCTGGTATCTTTTTTATCAATTTCATTACCAGCAACCCAAACAACCGTCAGTGGTCAACAATCAGAGGGCTGAATTAGCTCCGGGAGCATCCTGGGGATGTCCCTCAGTCCAGCCCCGGGCAGCCAGCACACTCCCCTGGGAGATGGTCCTGCCCCTGGGACACAGCTCCTCAGCTCCCCTAAGAGGGGAGACACCCACTAGGACTAACCTTTTTGCCTTAAGAGCTGAGGTTGTGATCTGCGTAGCAGGCAGAGCAGAGTGGGGAGACCCTTTAGACAGACTTTCTCCATGAGTCTCTGTCTGACCCTCTAGACCCAGTGCCTCATACCTATTCCTTAGGGACACATGGGAAGGTGCTGGGGTTGGGTGGGGATTCTTTTCCCTCCTCAATCAGGGGCCCGCTTCCATTCCCTCATTTGTTGATCTGCTCCCTCTGCCCGGTGGCAAGAGGAGCAGACCTTCTCTGACCCATGATGAGCTTCTTTCTGGGATGGAGGGGCGAGGCTCCCCCAGTCCATTTCCCTTTCACTCTCCACTTCCTCCTGAAGTTCTGCCACTAAAGGGAGGAGATCATTCCCCTGATGGCATCCTGTGCGGGTGTCTCATGCAGCGTCCTCAGGCAGTACTGCCAGGTTTGGACATCCCCTTCTGCCACTGACCTGTACTGCTGTATCCTTCCTGGGGGGCTCTGCCTGGGTCAGCATGCTTCTCCTGGTGGTGGCTGCAGCAGCAGCAATGGCTTTCGGTCACTTGTGAACCATTGCTGGATATGCTGGGGGAAAAAGAGGAAAAAAAAAAAATCACCATGCAGAGCTATCACCAGCAAGAGAAGAGTCAGGGAGGGTGGATGTGTCCTTCCCACCTGCCTCCATGTCATGCCTGCACTAAGTGCCACACTCCTTTTTCCAGGTCAGCCTAGAGCTGATTAAATAGCCCACAAAGGATCCTGGCACCGCCTGGTAGGCTCCCAAAAGCAGCCAGGTGCAAATGGGAAACACCTGAGCAGTTCCTTTAGACAGCCCACAAAGGCTCCTGGCACGGTCCCTTGGTTGCCTGGGAGGCTCCCAAAAGCATCCACGTGCAAATGTGTACAGTTCTGGTGCACCCAGTGTAAGAGGGCATTGAACTGTTGAAGTAAGTCCAGAGGAGGCCATGAAATCACTGAGGGGACTGGGGCACCTACCCTATGGAGACAGTCTGAGAAAGCTGGGGCTGTTCAGCCTGGAGCAGAGAAGGTTGTGTGGGGGCCTCAGAGCAATATTCCAAGCTAGAGGAGGGCTCTGCATCAGGAATGGGAGTGACAGGACAAGGGGGAAAAGATTCAAACTGAAAGAGGATAGATTTAGGTTAGATATATTTCTACATAGAGACATATTTCACTTTGTGAAAGTGGTGAGGCCCTGTCACAAGTTGCTCAGAGGAGCTGTGAATGCCCCATCCCTGGAAGTGTTCAATACCAGGTTGGATGAGGCTTGGAGCGACCTGGCCTAGTGGAAGGTGTCCCTGCCCAAGTCAGGGAGCAGTGGGACAAAATGAGCTTTAAGGCCCCTTCCCACCCAAGCCATTCCAGGATTCTATGATCTTGCTTCCTGTGAGAACTAGGTCCTCCCTTGAAGATGGTTAAACAGAAGAGAAATGCCAATGGGAGAGGAGGAAAGGGAAGCCCTGAGAGAGGAGATGATTTCTCCATAAGCCCTTTCATGGGGCACATGACACGGTGGAGAAGATATCCCACATCTCCTGGGGGGTCTATCTACCTTTCCATTTGCTCAACTGGCTGCTCATAGCTTGAGTTACAAGGTGACTCCCTGTTCCTTATCCCTGTTCTAGTATTCCATTCATGATGTGTATCATCTCCTTTGGCACCAAGCAGGGCTGACAGACCAAGTTCAAAGACACTTTTACTGATAGTAGGACCCAGTTTACCTACAATAGTGTATGTTGCTGCTGAGGGAAAGGACAGGTGCAATTCTGTGCAATTCTGGCTGCCCAAGAGTGAAGTGATGCTCCCTCATGCTGCTGTGGTGTAGAGGGAAGCACATTTCTGAGATGGAAACAGTCTTTTCAGGAAAGCCAGGGCTTTTCTGGGAAACTAGGAGAAGTTTCACAGATGCTTACGAGTGGAGGTACCCAGAAGAGAAAGGCAGGAATTGATCAGTGTGGAGAGGGAGGGCAAAGCCAAAATATGTGGGATGGAGGATGCAGCCTGTACTCCATCAAGGGGTCAGGGTCCTGCAGCCCTGCTCTGACCAGTTGAACTCTGGTTGTGAGCTCAAACAACTGGTAGAAAATGGATGAGGCAGAAGAAGCATCTTTAGAGCTGGAAGCAGTAAAAGGTTTGGCTTCTTCCATGGCAAATGTTCCTGGTAATCAGGATGGAAAAAAACTCATGTGGATTAGTTGTGTGCAGCTGGGAGCAGGGACTCTGCCAGTTCCTCCCTCCTTGCTGTCACTGTGAAGGAGAGCTAGGGAATGTCTTTAAAGGGATTTCACATGATGCAACTGCATCTTCCTTGGTTTGGGAGGCAGAGGCCTTGCTGATGTCTGTCTTGCCTGCATCTGATGTGGATTGCCCCCTAAGGCTGCATGGTGCTTGCTCTCTGCCTTTGCAGTCCAGCTGCAGTTTGCTCCAGATAAAATCCTCTGGCTTAAGAAAATCAAGGACCTGAGCTGCTGCTCTGCTGATTGAAACACATATCTCATGTGTGGCACTGGACAGCTCAGTGGGAACTGTGAAAGGGAATAAATGAGATTTGCTCTCTGTCCGTGCTCACCACTTTCTTCCTGCCGTGTCTGTAACCTGGTAGTGCCCCCATGATGCAGAGTCCTCTCAGCACTTCTGAATAGGGATGTCCTATGTTACCCAAACTGTGCAGCTCCTACAAGCCCCTGGAAAACACACGGCTGAACTGGCATTCACAGGAGCACAGTGTTCCCCCATGAGCAGGCAGTAATATTTAGAACATGGTCTTCAGTGACTGAATACAAAACTGAGATCCCCTTCAAGTTACCCTGTTCAGGAACTGTCTCACCTCAGAAGTACAACTTTTCATGGTGTTACAACTCCTGCATCTGGTGTGGCATGTGCCCAGCATGGCTGCTGCTGGGAAAGGAGGCAGTGTTGAAGGATTTGAGTGTGACTGTGGCAGAGCTGGTCCCAAACCTCCCCAACCCGGCTCCATCCCTCACTGTACCAAATAAAGCAAGCCCAGAGCACAGTATTTACGTTATGGCTGAGGTCACCCACCAAATCTGCTTTAGAGAAGGCAGCATCCTCCCACTGCTAGGTAGTAGCTTATTCAGGGTGCTTCCTGCATGCTCCTATTGTATGTGTTTGAACCCCCTCACTGAACAGGAGGATCTCAAGGAAGACAGAACAAACAATATGTGAGCAACCTGGTCTGGTGGAAGGTGTCCCTGCCCATGTCAGGGGGTTGTAATGAGATGGGCTTTACAGTCCTTTCCAACCCAAACCATTCTGTGATTATGTGATCTTCACCTGATAGGGTTCTTGACAGGCACAGGGAGCAGGAGGCAGGTGTGTCAGGGGTATGGCATGGAGGAAGACATGAACAGAGAGATCCATGGGTAGTTAATGCGATCTAAGTAGCATTTGGTAATGGTTTCCTGTTTGCTTGCTCTTGACATGACTCTGTTGGCTTAACTAGAGGGGTCATTGCCTTCTGGGCTGAGTGGGAGGGGAGGATCATCTGTGCAGCCTGCATCCTCTGGGCCATGAGAAGGAGAAATATTCCCAATAGACATCTCTCACTTCTCCCTTAATAATGTAAGATGATCGGAGCAGCTGTGCTTTATAGTTTCTGGTCTAAAATCACACTGCATTTGTTTTGAAAGACATTTGTGGTCCTGCCTGTAAAATGGTGCTTCCTGAGATCCGTCCTAATAGTCCTCTCTACTTTTTTCCTTGAAGGTCACTGCTGTTCAGTTTTGCTTCTAGATTTGCATGTGCTCTCTCCTCCTGCTTTCTGAACACCCTCTTCGGTAGTCTTAGGATTTTGCTCAACCCTCTCTGAGTTGTCAGTATGACTGATGTCTCTCAAACATACTTAAGTTAGTGCACAGGGCATCCATGGGCTCTCCTTAGTCTGGGCCTGGGACTGCCACCTGAGGTGACGCCACAGGAGGTGCATGGCCAAGAGGTACCCATGGACTTACTCTGCATAAGGACAGCAGTATCATAGAATCCCAGAACAGTTTGGGTTGGTAGTGACCTTGAAAATCATCTCATTCCACCCCCTTGCCTTGATCAGGGACACCTTCCACTGGACCAGGTTGCTCCAAGCCCCATCCAACCTAGCCTTGAACACTTCAGGGAAAAATAAGTCTTAATGTGAAAATTTCTCTTTTGGACAAAGTACACATTTTCCACTGGAGTCAAGACAGATGGAACATTTTGACCATTCAGGCAGCAGTGTCTCACTCCTGACTGCATGCAGTTGGTTTGGAAGAATAAGCTTATTTAAGGTTCAGACTATTAAAACCATCTGCTTTCCCATGTACGCTGAAACAGGGCAGGATTTGAAAATGGAGAACATGTATCATGCTTGTCCTAGCCGCCATAAAACATCGGCTCCACAGTTTAAATTGTGGGATTTTAATTATAGTGTATCTGTATTATTCAGTCCTGTGTAATGCATTGTTGGTTATGGAGCTGTGATCTGTTTTCTTGGGTTGGAGCTGGGCCACCTGACCATATTTGCAGCGTGCGGTTAAACATCAAATGCATCTGAATAAGCAAAATAATCACTTTCAGACTAAACATATTTCGAGTTTGTTTAAAATATTGAACAAGCTTCGTCACTGGGAGATGTCTCTTCTATGACATCAAGCTACACTGACGTGTCACTGCTGATGCCAGTTTCTTTTCCCCCTGTTTTGGGACTAAAAGCACAAAATTCATTGAAAATTCTCCTTTGACTGTGGTAACTTTCGGCTGACAGTCAGTTTCTGTCTTACATCTGGGCATCTCTGAGCATAAATTTCTATGTCTTCAGTGGCCCCTGGGGAGCAAAAAGTTATGTACAGTTATCCTCCTCTTTCAGATGGAAAAATTGGACTGTGAAGAGACATTAATCCTCATCTGTTTAGCTTGGAATGACTTGGGAGAAGCAAAGATTTGGCATTGATTGAGTCCCTACAGGATCCTTACTTTTTTAGCAAAACTGATTGCTCATGGTCAGGGAGAAGGGAAGGAATAATGCTTTATATCTCGGGTGTGCTGAAAGAGCAAATAGAGCCCATGTATGTATCCCTACTTATACACTTATATCCCTACTGACTCAGTGCCATGGTTATGATTTTTTTAGGCCTTTTCCTTTTTTGATGTTTAGCCCTGATGTTATCCTGACAGGATGCTTTTCACTTTTTGCTTTCTTTCCCTTTCTATTTAGTTGTCCAAAGCCCTGAGGTTGGAGTCTCTAAGTTTATACTGTGCTTTGGAGATGAGCAGTGAGAGCTCCAGCTGAATGACGTGTGTTCTGCCTCCACTCAGGTGCTGATCTGATCCCGTCTGGCATCAAACGCCGTGAGGGTCTCCAGGGCCTGCAGGGTCTCTTGCAAGTGGTCCCACAGGAAAGAGCAGCAGTGCCACTGTAGATGCTGGTGCAGATATATGATGCTTGCCCAAAGCTCTGCTCATGTTACAGAGCAGTGATGCAGCACTACAGCCGTCCTGCCTACATAAATCCTTCTGGTTTTGGCTAATTTGTCTGTCTCTTGTGATCTACACTTTTGCAGTTGTGGCAAGAGTTTATGATGCACCTGTGGCCCTTAACAATGTTCTGTCTCCCTGTTTCTCTGGAGGGAAGGGCTCTATTAAATACAGCCTCCCACCAAATTTCAGTTGGTAATCACACACAGACCAGAGTCCCAAACCAGCCAGGTCCAGACACCAATGATCCCCCGAGCTGTTGCAGAAAGAGCTAACATGCTTTTTCTCTGGTCTTGCACCATGGGAATGCTGAATAAATCAAGCCAAATAATGAGGTTGGTTCCTAATCCAGAAAAAAAAATTGTGCCTGCAGTCAGCAAGGATTGCCCAGTGTTAATGCTGAGCTTTCCCAGGGCCATGGTGATGGGGCGGAACACGGATGCTGCAGGTCTGGGACAAAATCAGCCGGCTGGCAGGCTGATCAGTTCCCATCAGGAAGCTTTCCTTTGAGTTTAACAAGGCATTTAAGCACATACCTCAGGGCAGAAAGGAGATTTTGGCCCCAGTGACAATGTTTGTGTTTAAGATCAGACATAAATTTGAGCATCCTATTGGAGTAATGTTTTGGATAAGAATTAAAAAAATGTTGTCCTTATCAAATTCTACCCCACCCAGAGACAGTTTTCATCTTGGACTTCCAAAGTTCTTTAAAAATGAACCCTCCCTTCCCCTTTTAAAATATTTTCTCTTGAATGTAGTCAATCATTTCAACCTGCTCCTGTAATGTTTGTGATTGCTGAAATTGTTTTTGTATGCTTAGAAGTGTCATAATTCTTTTCCTGTGATTGTACCTAATAGTAAAGGGTACATTGCAATGGATAGCACACAGGCTTTTTCCAAAATCATCTGAGTACAAAAATAAGGATGGAGAGTTTGTGGCAAGTTGCTGTGCCAATGAAAAATGGACTAAGGGGATTTAGCTTCCCAAAGTAACTGCAGCCATTAAAAAGTCCTTCTGCATGTTTTTGCCTTTCCTGAACACATTCTTATCTGTATGTTTAGTTTGAAAAATAATTTTATCTACTGAAAAATGTCAATTCTGGTTTTTTCAGATTATGAAGTTCTGAAACTCAAAAAAAGCACCTCCCTTTATATTCCAAGAGCAATCAAGATTTTCTTTAAGATGCTGCTTTCCTCAAAGTTCTGTGTTGTGAAGAACGAGGCATTCAGAGCTGAGGCTGGATAAGTTCTGTCATGTTTGTGAAGTCATGAAAGCATCTGGATACAGTATGGAAACCCTCAACCAAAAGCTTTTTGAAGTCTCTCTTTAATATAATCATCCAGGCTTACTCCACTAAACTATGTAGTTATTGTATCTGAATGGAAGATAAGGTAAGAATCAAATAGATGTTGTGGAATATAAATATATTGTAAAGATTACATTGCTTTAGGCAGAAATCCCTAAATTGTGAAGGTTAATTGTATGCACTTTTCAACACCTAATTGGTACTTCTACAATTGATTCACAGCCATCATGAGCATCAAACAGATCAAATAGGGAGCAAGCTCTGTTCAATGTGCTCTTAAAGCAATGTTGTGTCATGATCTTTTGCTTTCTCAAGTATCACGGAGCAAAGAAAGAGAGTAGTGCGTGTGGCCCTGAGTTTGCAGTGCATCACCTATCTTGGGCTTCACTGGCATCAGTTTCTTAATTACCATGTGGGAATAATTAATAAATAATAATAAATAGTAAAACCTGAGGCACCACTTAGTGTCTGTTGCCCCAGGATGAAGAGCTTCACCCTTGCTCTGCCACAAAACACCAAACACATGTGGTGTATTAATAACCTGTCCTTATTATAGTTTACCTCTCCACAGTCTTTATCTCCTATAAAATGAACAATAATGTCCTTAATTTTTCTTTCTAATGTCTGATATGTTGTGGGTTGTTGTGTCTACCCCATCCCTGGAAGTGTCCAAGGCCTGGCTGGATAGAGCTTGAAGCAACTTGGTCTAGTGGGAGGTATCCCTGCCCATGGCAGGGGGTGGAAAGACATAGTCATTAAGGTCCCTTCCAACTCAGAACATTCTGTGATTCTATGATTTCCCCTTACACTCTCTTGCCATTCAGCAATTTTCAACCCAGGCACTACCTGAGTCTATTTATCTCCATCTTCTTACGTGGTTTTTTTTACTATGTCTCTGCCTTAAAATTTTTCAGGTATTGCAGATACACTCAAGGGAGTGTGTATTTCCAGGCTGAGCAGAAGAGTTTAATTAAGCTGCTGATTAATGTGACTTTAAATTTTGCCACATAGCAAGGTCACAGCAGTTTAGTCTGTAACAGGATTTACCCCTCTGTAAGTATTTCCAAAAGAAGCCCTTGAAGTAATTCAAGAAATCACTTGAAATGATTCCATGAAAAAAGATTGGGATAATTATAACACTTATTTCTTCCTGTTTACCAAGACAAGAGGAGCTGGGAAAGAAAGGAGGAATGCAAACATACATAGAGGAGTGTGGTCACTGGTGCTGGTGACTTAGTTCTTCATGTTGGGACATTTTGTGCCACCAATCCCCTTCAGGATAGCTGATGACCCCTCACTGGAGATATTCCAGAACCATCTGGATGCAATCCTGTGCAATGTGCTCTAGGATGACTCTGTTTGAGCAGGGAGGTTGGATGGAGATAAGGATGGAGAGTTTTGCCACAGACCCATCCTGTGACTCTGTGAAAAGCCTGCCAGGAGCCGGAGGAGAGTTCCCATTCTCTTGAATTTCCCCCATCTTAGTCTAGGCTGGGGGGATTGCTGGACTGTAAGAGGTAAGGGAGACCAGAGCAAAGGTAACTGCGGCCTGCAAAGCTGCCATGGAAGAATGGCTTGTATCTGAACGGGACACGGGTTGGGGACTGGTGGATCAGTTCCCAGAAGCAGCCATGGGGATGGCCTGGAGGAAGCAGCTGAAAGCAAACAAACATCAGGTTTTACTGTTTCTGAGAACTGTCTGGGTCATCTCCTTATCTGTGATTTGTGTTTCTCAAGAATAGGCTGCTCAACTATCTGAATGAGAGGACTCACTGCCTTGGAATTAAAGCTGGGAAATGCTTCTGGAAAAACAGAAGATGTGCTGGAGGAGGATAGTGTTGTCTGTCTGGTCTGGCAGGTTTGTATAGGTTGGTTTCTTTCCATTAAGATGAGAAATTGATTATTTGATTTGGAGAGAGGTATTCTTTGGAAAAATCATTATTTACTCAAGTACCATGTCCGTGATGTCCTGTTGCTAAGATCTCAAAAGAAACAAACAGTTTCCTTGCCAAAAATCTACAACTCTCTTCATCAGGCTGTGCCTCAAAAGCTCTGTGTGTCTTCCTCTTCCTCTGGATGTGCCTCCTACTTCTTCCTTTAGGCTTTCTCCTTTCTCAGGTACTTGAAAGACATGTTGTCTTCCCTGCCTTTCTTTTGGTCTATGGATCTCAGAGTTAGACATTAACAGCTTCCAAAGGAAATTCCATGTTTATAATGTTCTGGAAGGACAAAGATTTTAGCTCTGGAGTAAAACGATGACATTTCTACTGACTTTTCTTTTGGTTTGACTCTTTAGACTGTGTATTGCATTTTGCTTTTCTCCAAGTGGTATTCCCCTTGTGGACTTTAGAAGAAGATGGAAAGAGAGGCATAACAGAGGATAATTGGATTAAACCCAACATTTCATTTTGGTAATGTGATGCTTCTACATGGCCTTAGTCTCTGGATTTATAACAGAGGAACAAGCCGTGGCACGGATAAATGTGGAGGACAGCAAGGATTTAGCACTGAATCAGAGGAGAGACAATATCTTATAGCAGGGTGGGATAATCTAGTCCAGGAAGGAGCATGTGTGCTACCCACAGTGTCTCAGAGCACTGTTATTGCATGACTGATGTTACATTATATTATTGCACGAGTGGATTATGCTCATTCATTGCAGCTTTGTTCTAAGGGCTGACAATACTGAGGAATTCTATGCCAACCACACCTCCCTGAGGACCTTTTAGCTGTGTCATCTTTTACATGCTGGACACAACATGGGGCTTCCCCTTCCTGGGGTGGCTGCTGTTTACTCTGGAATTTCCCAGCATATTCAGGCAGCAATGAATTTGCTTCTTTCATGGAAGGCTCAGATCTGCCCTGGATGCACAAACTGAACGTATGACATATGCACAGCCCTCTGCGAGCTGGATTGCACTGAGTTGCCATTCATCACTGTGCAGGTCTGTCAGATGCTTGCTGAAATCTTTGACTAATGGAGAAAACCTTAATTATTTTTCAGACTCTCTCTGTGGGCAGCAAAAAAGCACAGATGCAGAGAAATATGACCATATCTGACAGACTGTAAACTGCAAGTGACTTACATTCTGCGGTGCTGCCTGAGCTGCAACAGAAGGAAATTTGCCTTGCAATCAGAGTTATTGTATATGTGTCTATTTCTGTCAAACCAAGAGGGAAAACCTTTGAATCCCATTCAACAGGTTGAGATGACTCAGTCACCAACCTCAGAGTCCCAGCTGAGTTGGGCACCCTGCCCCAGAACGTACAGTACGTGACACAAAGATTGATTCCTGTTGGCTCGCTTACTGGGAATTTTTTTTGTAGCATGATGCAAAATCCTGTGCTGTTAATTCCCTGACAGCTTCAGCTCTCTGCTGTGCCTTGTGCTGTGAGCTGGACCTTCTCTGCCCTCAACATACGACAAGGACTGGGCAGATTCTAACCTAATTACATGATCTCAGTCTCCTCCTTATCACTATTACCAGGATCTGTGGGATGTTTCTTCAAACATCTCATCTTTTATGAGCTCATCTCTTATGGCCTGCAATAGGGGACATGATTTTCATAAACCTTTAGCAGCTGTGAGATGTAAGGTGGGATTTTTCCAAATAACTCACCCTTATGAACTCTACTTCTGTGGAAATAAGTGGTGAATTATCTCGATTTCTGTGAGACCAGGGTTAGAGCAACAATAAGATTTTTGTAAAATCCCACAGATGAAGCCAAGTTTTCAACACCCACCATCCTGAATTCTCTTTAAATACAAGAAGGAAAATCCCAAGAAGAGCCCCAAAGGAACATAAAATTTTCCCCATTTGTTTCAGCCCACAACATGGGAGCACAGAGCTCTTGTGAAGTCACCTGAATGTTCCTACCTCTGTTTATCTGGTAAAATGGGTATCAAAGAAATAATCTGAACAACAGGTAGACTTTTCAGATATATGAATCTATGAACTTGAATGAAATGAACATTCATCTTGAAGTATTGGGACATTTTCTGAAAGGCCTCTGCTCTAAACTAGAAATAACAAGATTAGTCTTATGAGGAACAAGTTTCTTCTAAAATTAACACTAGTAACAACCAAAAAATCATAGAATGGTTTGAGTTGGAAGGGTGCTTATAGCCCATCTCATTCCAGCCCCTGCCATGGGCAGGGACACCTCCCACTAGACCAGGTTGCTCCAAGCCCTGTCCAACCTGGCCTTGGACACTCCCAGGGATTCAGGGACAGCCACAGCTTCTCTGGGCAACCTGTGCCAGGGCCTGCCCACCCTCACAGGGAAGGATTCCTTCCTATTCTGTCACTGGAAGTCAGTGTCATTAGGCTGCACATTTAACATCTGCCCAAAATTAACTGGGCAGGTTACATTTACCTTATTTCTAGTAATCAAGATATCAGGACTTGAGTCCCAACTACAAGATGTGTCCTCTCAAAAAGAGTTAATACAGCCCTTTCCTGTAGCTCATGAAAGCAATTCAGTATCCTCAATATCACCTGACTTTGCAGAAACACTGAAGTCTGAATGAAAAGCCCATTAAAGCCAACCTTTATTGAAACTCTCCATTCTCCCAGATGGAAGGGCTCCAGCTGTGTAAGGAGGCAGCACAGAGCTGCCTCTCCCTGTCTGTGCAGCCTGTGTTCCTGGCTCAGCATGTCAGAGTGGTAAAAATAACCATATTTAAAATCTAGTGGAAATATTAAGGGCTTAATTATCATCTGGTTTGGAGCTTTTTTTCAGCTGAGACTAACAGGATATGAAGAATTTGGCTGCTGTTCTCTGCTCCTGCACCACCCAGCCATACTGAAAGCTTAAGAAACCCAGTGGCTACTGTATTTTTAGTGATCCCTCTGGTAGGAAGAGATTAGAGGGACTTGCAGCTACTTCAATACCCCTTTGTTCCAGGCACGTGTGTGTCTGTCCCCAGCAGACCCCTTGGCTGTGTGTAGCTTTATATGAAAGAGAAGAACTAAAATTTGTTTATAGGTAGTCTGAGCAGACCATTATTCGAGGCTGGGTTGTTGACTCATGCCCATCTGATATCATTTAAAGGGTTAGATACTGCCAGTGAACAAAAATAAGTGCTGTTACTCTCTTCCAGTCAATAGAATTAACTTTCTTAAGCTGACATTTGCTTTTATGGCAGAAGCAGTGCATCCCAAAGGTCCTGTTAATAATGCATACATGGCTGAAAAGGTGCAAATCTGGATTTTCTTGGTATTATGATGATGGAAACAGAAATATGAAGGCAGCAAAGCTGCCAGAGAACCTTTAGCTCTGTGTCTGACACTTATGTTCATCTCTATTAAAAGAATGTGAACACATTTTAAGGGAAGGAGACAAAAGGCAGCCCTGTTAACACCACGGATTCTTCTTTTTCTGTGGTAGAGTCTTGGAAAGGCTCTTCCCTCCTCCTCCTCATCCCAGCTTGTCTCAGGAGTATTCTCTTTGTTAAACAGAAACTGTTCTGCTTCCTGTCTGTTGGTTTTTGGCATCAGTTTTGAAGCCCTGAATCACTCTCTGGGGATGTGCACTGGAAAACTGTTGGGAACTGATTTCCTATCAGCAGCTGAGATACAATTTTTGGCTTCACTTTTCTAGGGAATCACAGTGTGCAGACCTGGACAGCATCATGTGCTTAGTTTAAGAGACCAAGCACCTCTTGTGGGCTGAGTGTGTGAAATCCTGCGGCAAATACTTATTGCAAACTCAGGGCATGAGGGAGGTGGGAGGGAAAAATATCAGCTAATAAAGCTTTGGCTGCTGGCTCAGGAACAGGCAAAAGAATATAAAAAAGTTAATATAGGTCTGTTTCTTTTCTAGGTCACAGCTGAAATTAACCATGAGATATTTAGCACTAAAGTGGAGGAAAAAGCTGAAAAACTAGAAGAGGAACTGCTTGAAAACTGCTGAGCCCAATGTCTCTTTCCAAAAGAGAAAGATGCAGGATTTTCTTGGTGTAAGAGCACACAGCCATCAGAGAATGGTTTGAGTGGGAAGGGACCTGAAAGTTTATCCAGTTCCCACCCCCTGCCATGGGCAGGGACACCTTCCACTATCCCAGGCTGCTCCAAGCCCTGTCCAACCTGGCCTTGGATGCTTCCAGGGATGGGGCAGCCACAGCTTCTCTGGGCAACCTGTACCAGGGCCTCACCCCTCTCAAAGGGAAGAATTTCTTCCTAATATCTAATCTAAACCTCCCCTGTTAATTTAAAGAATCACAGAATCACTGAGGTTGGAAAAGACCTCCCAGACCATCAAGTACCACCTGTGCCCAATGCCCACCTTGTCACCCAGCCCAGAGCACCGAGTGCCACATCCAGGCATTCCTTGGACACTTCCAGGGATGGGGACTCCAAACCTTCCTGGGCAGCCCCTTCCCATGTCTGACAGCCCTTTCCATGAATAAATTCCTCCTCATGTCCAACCTACCCCTCCCCTTGGCACAGCCCTCTCCTCCTGTCCCTGTTCCCTGGGAGCAGAGCCCGACTCCCCCCAGCAACCCCCTCCTGTCAGGGAGCTGCAGAGCCAGAAGGTCCCCCCTGAGCCTCCTTTTCTCCAGGCTGAGCACTCCCAGCTCCCTCAGGAGATAGACCTGCACTTCTCCACACAGCTGCTGTAAATCCTTTAGTTGCAGTCCTCACATGGTGAGCATTTCTCCTACTGAAGGAATGCTGAGAGCTGCTCTCTGGGTGCACCTTTTGGCTCACCATAGTTGCCACAGTGCCTTGATTGCACTGTTAGAATTTAGGCTAATCAACACCAAGTGGGGTTTTGCTTCTAAACCAGATTTTTCTGTACCATGACAGTAGGAGTCATCTCAGAAATATTCCTGGAAAGGTCATGTTTTTCTCCCAAATGAGAACAGAGGCAGAGAATGAGACTCTAGAGAAAATATCTGAGTCAATCCAGATCCTTTGTGGAGTCTGGAAGACCTTCTTTAAAGTGCTTCTCAGTGTCATTGGATGCACAAAGCAACATTCATGCTGCTCCCCAGGTTAGTGCTGCACATGCTGGGCTGTGCTTCCTTTGCCTAACTGGAAAATTTATCCCAGACCTGAAAGAAAGCCCTTCCCTGATGCAGATAATTCCTTTCTAATAAAAACATATTTTCTGAAAAAAACCCAAGATTTCTCGTGAGGTGAGTGGGAGAAAACTTCATTCAAAAACACACAGCAAGAACGCACATGAGAAGAATAAAGGCAGAGTAATCATAAACAATTAGAATAGTTTCTTGGAGAAGGCCCTGAAATAGCAAAAAAGCTTCTTTATTTGCAATATGTTCATTAATGATATCTGAGGCATGTCTGTAATAACTAATTGGTTTTCAAAAAACTAAGCAGAGACAGGATCCTCTTTGGGCTGAAGGGACACTTACAGTTACCCAGCAAGGAATTGTACAAGGGATTGTACCCAGCAGATCTTGGGAATCACAGCTATGGTCCAACAAAGCCCAGAAATGCCTAACCCTACTCTTCCTCCCTAAAACTTGTGATACATATTGACAAGGCAGAGCAAAAGAAATATTGGATTAAAAGGGAAAAGACTGAGTTGGCCAAGTCAGGCAAGAGGCCCTTGCTAGAGCCAGGAGCTGAAATCACCTCTCCTGAGGATGCTCTTTGCCATCACTGCCAAAGGCAGAGCTGACCTCTCTCAGCTCCCTGTGCAAGATCCCAAGCTCCACAGGACCTGCCACTTGGAGACAGCTTCTCACTTTTATCTTTTTTTTGCTGAAGGGCCCTCAGTTTGCTTTCCAAGGGGGCCATGCTGTCAGAGGGCTTTTCCCATCACTAAAAAACAAAACTCCCAAGCTACTCCTAAAAGTTTCCTGAGGTTTTTTTTAACACAAGTTCATGGAGAAGCTTAGTGCCATGGTGGAGGACTATGCTGTGCATTGTGGGCTGAAAGGCAGGAAGGAGAGCAGGAATTAATCCTGTGGCATGTGATGAGCAAGATGTTCACCTTGCAGACAGATGCTTTTCAGCAGTTGGTGGGGATGCAATCCCTGCCTAATCATATTTACCCAATCCCTGACCTTTTAGACCTGTGGGAAGAGTCCCAGGCAGTCAGCAGACTTGGGCAAAAAGCCCCAAATGACAGAGAAAATTGGACTTTGAGAGTTTTGAACTGTTATTTTGGTTTGACTCATGGCTGTAGGTATTTTCCTCTCTGCAGCTGCTGGGAGAGCTGGGGGTGGCTACTGGGACATGATTGAATCCATGTGACATCCCTGAGGTAAAAGAACTCTGTGGTGAGGCCTTAAAACGCTACAGCAATCCTAACAACCAACAATCCTGACAGGCAGGACTGAATCTGGGAGAGCAGGCATTGGCTCTGTTGTCAAATTCTTGAGTTGTTTGAGCAGTCATAGCACCCACCACCCCCCAAGTGTTATGTGAGAGACACCAAAGGGAAGGGTTGTGCCCCCCAGGAGACTGCGTACAAAAGAAATGAGAAACTGAAATAAAGGGGCTGTTGCAAATTTGAAATCCTACAAGAAACAGGAAGATTAGTCAAATATGGGTGCTGAAGGCTCCTCTAGCTGCTTTTAGGTGCCTTCTCAAATTAGCTAGCTGTCTAAAAGAAGGGTTTTAATGAGGTGGAAAGGAGCTCACCTGCTCCAGAAGGGAGGATCAAGGGTGGCTGCATCCTCGTGAGTCCTGTAGCAGTTGTAGAGAGGAACAGAGGCCCTTAGCTTCTGACTGCTGTCAGGATGCAGCTCAGGAAGCTGCACGGCCACGCTGCTCGCAGCTGCTACTCCTCTCCCTTCCCAGCTCTGCTTCTGAGAGGGGTCAAAGCCAGGGCAACAGTCAAAGTGCCAGGGAGAAGTTTCTGTGGTGGTAGCCATAGTTTCTCCTCCATCTGCAAAGCTGAAAATGGAGAGAGACCAAAAAAAAGTCTGAAGCACCACAAAGATAATAATCCCCAATTCCCTCGTAGTCAGTCTCATCTCACCCCACCCTTTATTTCTTCTCCAGCAGGAAAATCTTTCCCCAGGATTGCTGGCACCCTTTGGAGGACAGATCCAGTTCAGGAGTCACGCTGGGGGTCAGAGAGATAGCATGAAGGGCTGGGCTGGGCTGTGGGTCTCTTTCGGGACAGTAAGTTCAGACCAGGGTCTGCCAGAGGTTTCTCTATGCAACCTTAAGCCTACCTTTTGAACTCCTCTCTGCCTCAATTTTCCAGCAAATAAATGAGGTAGTACTTTTCTCTTTAGCTGTTTGGGTTGTCAGCTGTCTAAAACAGAGGCTGTTCCATCTCCTGGTCCTGCCTGTAGCTGCTCCCACAGCATCCCTTTTAGTGAGAAAGTGAGCACATATTCTCTCGGCTCAGGACCAGCCAGTTCTTCCCCTTTGCGTTTCCTGTTAGTCAAATCCTGACTAAAATTGTCGAAATGTGAAAGCACAGCATGTGTGGTACCTGTCAAAGCACATGCAAACCCATTGCCTGAGCCGGAGAGGGACACAGCAGCTTCTCCCACACACCTGGCAGTGCTGCTGCCCAGCACAGATTAGCCAGGCATTTACAAAAAGCCATGGCACAGTGTCTGCTTCATGAAGGAACTCCCTAAAGGTTCTGTCCCAGCCCACAGTGGGTCCCTCTGGACTGCTGGGTTTTCACTAGCAGGGTTTGGCTGTAGGACTCCAAGCAGGTGTTGCAAATTTTCCTCCTTTGGTGTTTTTTTGTTTTTTTTTTACAAGCAGGGCAAGACCATCTGTTACACTCTGAGATCATTAATGATTTCCAGGATTGTCAGGAAATAGAAAATACTTTTGCAGCATATGACATGTAAAGCAAACAAATATTACCCATACATATGCAAGAACACAGAGGAGGGTGAAGGATTTTATGAAATATTACAGTGGAGTGGCTTCCAGCAGTTTTGCCTTAGGAAGATGCACAGCTGTTCCAAGATGTTGAACACTGGGGAGATGAGCTGGATTTGCATGACAAAGGCAGAAGCATCCTAGTTGTCTGTTATCTTTCCCTTGGTGTGTCACGCGGCGGTCCCTGCCCTGGAAAGGGATTGCCTCTACCTGTAGCCAAGGATTTCCAAGGTGTTATCCAGTCACTCAAACCCATCACTTACCTGGAGAACTTCATGTTTTGGGCTGTAGCCCAAAAACTCAAATGAAAGCCTGCTGGAGCCATTGGGAATCTTTCCATGAAATGCTCAAGGGCTTGCCTTGGATTCAATTTGCTTTCTGCAAATCTGACCCAAAGCCAGTGGAATGACTCTGCTTGGGGATACTCACGCTATCCCTTTGAGGACTGTTTCAGAGGTTAGGAAGAGCTGGTCTCCAAGCAGGAAGTGGCGCCCTAGCAAAAGCACATAGGGCCCCATGGAGCTAATCACGCCTGAACCCTTAATGAATCACAGAATCATAGACTCAATTGGGTTGGAAAAGACCTCCGAGGCCCAACCCTTGATCCAACTCCAGTCTGTTTACTAGAACATGGCATTAATTACCACATCCAATCTCAGTTTAAAAACCTCCAGGGACAACAAATCTACCACCTCTCTGGGCAGGTCATTCCAATGCCTGATTACTCTCTCTGTGAAGAATTTCTTTCCAATATCCAACCTAAATTTCCCCTGGCAGAGCTTAAGCCCATGCCCCCTTGTGCTATTGCTGGCTGCCTGGGAGAAGAGACCAACCCCACCTGGCTATGCCCTCCCTTCAGGCAGTTGTAGAGAGTGATGAGGTCACCTCTAAGCCTTCTCTTCTCCAGACTAAACAACCCCAGCTCTTTCAGCCTCTCCCCCCAGGACTCATGCTCAAGTACCTTCAGCAGCTTCATTGCTCTTCTCTGGACCTGCTCCAGCACCTCAATATCTTTCCTGAGCTGAGGGGCCCAGAACTGAACAAAATACTCAAGATGCAGCCTCACCAACGCAGAGTACAGGGGAAGGATCATTTCCTTTGTCCTCGTGGCCACACTATTGCTGATACAAGCCAGGATACCATTGACCTTCTTAGCCACCTGGGCACACTGCTGGCTCACATTGAGCTTCCTGTCAATCAGTACCCCCAGATCCCTTTCTGCCTGGAAATGAAGCTCTTATATGGGGCAAGGCCACTTAGTGCTGATGTCAGACACTTGTGCACAGATCCTTAGTGGCCTGTAAAGCAGCTGTGAGTGCTGGGAGGAGAGCTGGGATGTGCTCCTGTAGTCTGGCAACTGGTCAGCAACATCAGTCATTGGCTTCTCTGGGGCAGGCAGGATCAGGCTGTGTTCATGGATCAGCTATCAAGAGTCTGTCTCAAGTGGGAGGCAGAAAGGCTTGTGATAAAAATGTCTGGATGTTTCATTTGCTGCCAATAAAGGGAGCTTAGTTGTCCGAGGCTGGCGTGGGTTTCTGAGGCTTTGACACAACAGCTGTTGTTTTGACACTGTCAAAACGTTTCATTTTTCTGTGCTGCTTTGCCTTTTTGATGGAGGTGCTTTTATTAGAATTTGACTTCAGCATGCTCTAGACCATGTTATTTTTATAGTATATTAATCGTCTGATTTACTGGTTTACTGTTACTGCAACAAATTATCTCTACATCATTAAAAAGAAGTGATTTTGTGCTATCAGAAAAAAAAATCAGCATTCCTAAAGCAAACTACACTGATATCTCAGGTGGGCGTTTGGGTTTTTGGTGTTTGGTTTTCTTTAAGCAATTCACCAATTAATTTCCACAATGATATTTTTATTTAATTTGCCTTTCTAGGAGCTTATACAAAAAAACTGGCTTTTTCCAGAGAAAAAAAAGTACGCCTGCCAGCCCAGCCAAGTGTGATTATTTTTGTAGAGATAAGCAGGCATTCATTTCACTATGTGTGAGAGTCCCTTTATAAACCTATTTCATGATCCATGTGGTCTGGCAATAAGAGCCTGCAATAATTTAACATTACTGGGTTTATAATCTGTTATTACATGTACCTGACTTACAAAAGCACCCCGGGGGTTTCCACTGGATGCCATACAGAGTCAGAGAGAGATTGTTAATCCTCCTATTTTATATCTGGGGAATTTGGGAATGGGAAGAGTAATTATTTTTCAAAGCTGATGCAGGGAATCAAAGGGGGATAAAATCCTTGTCCCAGAACTCCCACACAGCATCAGGATCCCCAGCAGTTCCAACAGGTGCTACCTGTGTTTTCCATTCTGTCTTGCCAATGTTTTTTCCAGATCCCAACCTTCTATAGAGAGAGAACTTGTAAAGCTCTTTCAGAAGCATCCACTCTGTTTAAAACCGTGCTGTGTCCTTGAGGAAACAGAATTTTCCCTCCCTCTCTTGAAACTTGTGGTATTCTTCAGCTGTAGCATCACAAGAAATTAACTGGCATGATCCTTCATAAAAGTGTTTCTTTAACAGCTTCATGCCATCCAAAATTCTTACTTTATGAAGGTTATCCCAAGAGCGATGGCTAGTACATGCATATTTCTGAATTTGCTCAGAATTAGCATCTTACCAGGATTTTTCTACACTTAAAAGCTAAATGTGAGAGTAGTAAAGGGCTTAAGCAGCCTATTGCGGTTTGATGGTCCTACTCAGGTAGATAAGTACATCTTTGCACCATATGCACCATGGCATCTACACCAGTTCATCCAGACTTCACTGTCAGCAGACTTTTTGACTTCATCATAGAGAAACTGGATGGAGTGGTGAGGACTGGCTGGTTGGATTGCAACAGAAGGTAAGGCTTGTGATATTTGTGGAATGCCCAAGCAGGAATCTGGTGCAGTGGAGTCTGGCTTGAAGTAGAGACCTGCCCACCCTGAAGCCGTGCCTACAGTCCCCTGTAAGGAATCAGAGGGAGTTACTCACTGGATGCTCAACACTGCCAGTGCTTTAGGACAAATTTACACAGAGGGTGACTGGAGATAGACTCCACTGCAGCAGCATTTGTTTGAGTTTACAGCTTTCAAGGTGTTCTAATCGCCTTGTAGATAGGGACATCTGCCTGGGACTCCCCCAGTTTAAATTCCAGCTTCCCAAGGAAATCCAGGAGTCTGGGGGCATTTCAGGCTGACATTTGTGCTTTGTGATGTCTTGCTTATGTTCGGGAGTATTAGATACTCCAAGTAAAGTCAATCCTAAAGTGAAAGTTCTTAGAAAAGGGTTTGCCCTTTCTCTGTATTGAGAAATACAGTCCATCGTCCAGCCTTTCCTCATGCTGCAGTTACCCAGGCTTAGAATAAAGTCTGTTTTAAGGCAGCATGATAACATGCAGCTTGCCAGGGAGCTGCTTCCTTCAAGTCTCACCTACCAAATGTTTGGGCCAGGCCAGCTCCTTTCTTTATGTCCTTTGGTTGGGTTTTAATAGCACTCTCTCAGCTTTCTAGGAAAAAATTCCTGTTACAAGGTTTTGAAACCAAATGTAGTTCAAACTCCTACACTAACAGCGCTTTTAATGTGCTGTTCAAAGCAAATCCATCCAAGCAGGGTTCTGTTAAGAAAACTCGGGAGAAACAAGAGGTCAAGTGACATGAGTAAATAGACATTGCATCTCTTTGGAGCTCCTATTCAAAGGCAAGAAGAATTTATCCTGACAAAAACATGAGTTTTAACTCTGGAGATTGTCCTTCGAAACACAAAGGGCTGCTTCATGCTAGTGGATTGCATAAAGGCACTTATCCACATCTTTCCAGTGCTCCCAAGTGTATCCAGGAAAAACTTTTATTTTTTTTAATATACTTTCCCATCAAAAGAAATAAACCCCAAACCTATATGTTTAAACCTTTGGTGACCTCTGGACTTGTGACAGCATTTTAATATGTCACTAGGAGACTCATTTGTAACATGAGATGAATTGTCATTGTTTGTATTTATCATGTAATAAAAACTTACACTGGGCAGTTCTTGTGGCAACTAAAACTCTCTTTCTGGTAACAGGAAAATTCAGTGAATTTAAAAGAACTTCACCTGGTCAAAATTGATTCTGCCTCAGATCTGCCCAGTTTCACCTGGCAGCTTTTTAAAAGAGTGTGCAGGTGACTTATGGTGCTTCATATAGAGGTGAATGTCAGTCCATACGTAAGTCCTAGACTTTTTTTGGTGTTTCTTAGCTTCAGACTTTCTGAATGGAGCCAGAGGTATTCAATTTGAGGAAGAGATGAGGGTTTGCACAGGATACCAGTTGGTCAGGGTTATCTTTACCCAAGGAACCTCTGTTTCTAAAATCTACTGGGTTTTGTTGGGGTTTTTTTGGTCCCCAGAGAGAAATCCATGCTGTAACTTTCTTTTGCACATGGCCCAGTGCTTTCAGCTGACTTTCTACCCTCCCCTTCACATAACTGAGATGATGCCAGCACACAGAGTACCACAACTCACAGAAAATGTGAGGGTTATCTGGATGTGCTGCTGCCTGCCTTTGGGATGTCTGCCCTGGATATTTCAAATGGGGTAGGACTTGACCTACTGGGCTGGCTTCCCCTCTTCTGTGAGGTTTTAATCAGCTGTATCTCTGTCCTGGTTTCAGTTTGGTGCTGCCAAGATAAGCATCTGCCTTAGCTGATGGGGAGAGCTGCACACAAGGGACCCTCTCTGTATCCAGCAACAACGACCTGTTCCCTCTTAATGCAACTCATTGTAGGAAGCCTTTACTGATGCCATCCCACCCTTGTTTTCACCGGGATGGGAGGTAAGGAAGATGGCTGTGGCTGAAAATCTCATTTCACATGGCCCATCCAGCCCTGTGGTTTGTCTCTCCACCTCTTGTCATTCAGTAGCCTTGGGCTGCTTCTTGGTGTGGGGACCACCAGTGGTGATGGAGAGAGGCTCTCATCTCTTGGCAAAGATGTTTTTGATGTGACCACAAACCCAGAACAGTCTTGTAATGTTCACTGTTCCCTGCCACATCCTTCCTCCTCCCAATGTCCAGAAGTGACTTTACAGAGACCACTTGCAGATTTTTCACTCCTCCAGCAAGGCAAAAAATTTGGTTTGCTCTCCAAGTCTTGTCTCTAACTGAAATACCTCAGCATGGACAACATGTCAGCTATTTGAGTCTTCAGCCTGGCAAAGCATATGTTGTGTATAAGATTCTGGGTGCCCTGAAACCTCTGTCTCACTGTTTCGTGTAACCTGAACTTATAATGTCTGTTAAGGGAGTTTGAATTAAGATAAGTCTGTGGTATTCTTTAGGGATGAAAAGGAGGAAAACCCAAGCTGGCCCCAGCCTGTTAGATATCCAGTAAGTACTTGCTGATGGAAAGAGAGTATGTGGGATGGTCTCTGTAGGGACTTTTTCCCTTCTTTCCACTCCTTTGGCTCTGTGCCTTTTGCCAGCACTTTCCATGGCTGTCATCCTGGTGATGTTCTTGTCAAATTCCTCCCTTGGTGAACAGACATGGTCATCAGACTCACTGAGCAAAAATCTTGTCCTGGTTTGGCTCAGGACCTAACTGGTCACTGTTCCCAGCCCTCCCCCAATTCGTGAATAGATTTTCATGCCCACAGACGCCTACAGCTCTTTCAGACTTCCAAGCAGCCCTGTGAACCAGTTCCATCCCCATGTTCCAAGGGTTTTCCCTTTCCTCCAAATGACTCATGGCATACGTGGGTAAGAGGCCCCTTCTTCTAGAAGGCTCCCAAACTCATTGGAGATGTTGCAAAAAAGAGCAAAAGTCATTTGGAAAGTACATTATTGTTGGGATAAAATGTAAAATATTACAAAGTGGGATTTATCTTCCCAAGGGAATGGCAGACTCTCAAATATGCATCCCTCCCACCTATCTTTGAACAGATTGACTCACCCTGTGAGGCTTCTTTCTCTTTCCTTCAGATACAGGGTCCTGCATGTCTTTTTCCTCTTTTCAGAAGAGTTTGGTGCACCCTGTAAGTCAGATAGTATGTGAAATGGGTATCTAGAAATACTGAACCACAGCCTCAGCTCAGTCTGGCACAAGGTACAGACAAATAAAGAGCATTAGGAGCTTGCCCAGGCTCTTCTTAGACTTCTCAAGTTAGTGGGTGAGGATGAAAAGAAAACAGCCATTTGGATGGATTCATGGAAAATGCACATCCAGGGACACTGGATATCACTAGTCCCACTCTGTGAGGGAAACACAGGTGGAAGATTCTCTGGTTTGTGAAACTCCAGACTTGGAAGTCTTCAGTTACACTGCAAAAGCCTGTTATATCTGTGAGAAGTCTCAGAAGTGCAAATCTATGCCCCCTTTATGATCTCTTCACTGTCAAGTTGTACCTCAGTGGGTTGGTAGCCCAGCTGCTGAGCAGCTGACTTGTGCTTTAATTGTAAAATGAGTCATAATATCCCAGAATGGTTTGAGTGGGAAGGGACCTGAAAGCTTATCAGTTCCACTCCCTGCCATGGGCAGGGACACCTTCCACCAGCCCAGGTTGCTCCGAGCCCCATCCAGCCTGGCCTTGGACACTTCCAGGGATGGGGCAGCCACAGCTTCTCCAGCAGCCTGTGCCAGGGCCTGCCCACCCTCCCAGGGAAGAATTCTTTCTGTAATACAGCACAAGAACAGAGTGAAATATGTAAAACTTCTTGTTTTAAGCCAGGCACAATTATCTGGGCACGTACAAGTTGTGTTTGGATATTCGGGGTTAATATGTGTATCTGGAAGCAGAGTTTGGATTTAAAGATCAGTTCTTTATGCTGAGTGAGAGGAGGCTGATTTTATTAAGGATACTTTTCCCATAGTTTTTCATACTTCTGTGACCACGCATCCCTATTGACTTAAAGAACAGCCCTCACCACAGCTATTACGTCATGAACTTGATATCTCTCCCTGGGAAAAGAAACACTTTTTAGGAAAAAAAGAAAAAGGAGGGAGAAAAAAAAAAAAAAGAAGTGTTCACAGAAGTTCAGAAAGCCTCAGATTCCTCTAGGGTCCCCAGCTGTGCTGTATGTTGTCCCAGCTGACTGCCAGATATTTCCGCTCTGCACGTTAATGCATTCACAGAGAGATCAAAGCGGCTGTCCTGAGTGTGCATTGGGCCAAGTGGATGTCCCACCTCCAAGCAGCCCTGATCCCTGAACTTCCAGCCCTTTACTCTTCCCTCCTTATAGGCCTAGGGCTGAGCACAGGCTCTCTGGAGCTCGTTAGAGCAGTGTATTAAGTGATGGACAAATCTTCTGATGCCTCATGGTGCTGGTAGCCTGGAAGCCACAGCTGCTGCTGGACCATTTAGGGTGATGGAGCAATTTTCTTTCCACGTCGAGAGGAAGAAGTGCAGTACTTTTCTGATGGTCCCCATCACACCACATGTGCTGTGCTACCACTCTGCACTGAAATGCTTCCTTTGGAAGACAAGTGCTGGTGTGTGGACAAGCACTGATGGCCTGGGGACAGCCCAACCCCTGTCACAGCCTCCCCCTTTCCTCACATCCCTGATGAAACAGTGTAGAACTGTGATCATGCAGTGGAGCAGGGCTGTGTGCTGCAGCACCCCTGCTGAGGAAAACTATGTGGGGTCTCACCAAGGCAGCAAGTTCTGTCCAAACCAAATATTCCAGCATTGGAACAGGCTGTCCAGGGATGTGGTGGAATCTGCATCCCTGGAAGTGCTC
This sequence comes from Campylorhamphus procurvoides, assembly GCA_013396655.1. Taxonomy (NCBI): domain Eukaryota; kingdom Metazoa; phylum Chordata; class Aves; order Passeriformes; family Dendrocolaptidae; genus Campylorhamphus; species Campylorhamphus procurvoides. The sequence goes on along the minus strand of WBMV01009129.1, from coordinate 83,638 downwards.
GAATGGGGTGTATATGTGACACTTGGCAACATGGTTTAGTGGTGAACAGTGCTGGCTTAATGGTTGGACTTGATGACCTCAGAGGCCTTTTCCAACCTTAATGGTCCTGTGATTCATCACTGAAGAAGCATTGCAAAGCAGAAGTGAGTGTCTGATATATAAGGTGGAGATGTAGCGGGATGGGCTGACCTGAACTGGTCATGCACATCATTTACCTGGTTCTTACATCTTTGAGCTTGGAGCTGCTGCGACTGTCACTCACACATCCTCCTGGTTTTGTGTCCTTGTTGAGGGTCTGTTTCTCTGTTCAATGTCTTGTGATTGCTCGTTGTGCAGCACAGATCAAAGCCCTGTCACCAGCCAGTAAATGATCTGAAGCAGTATTTCACATTTGCACAGTATTTCTTCACTCTGTGGTTCTGACGGTTCTGAAATCATAGAATCATAGAATGCTTTGAGCTGGAAGGCACTGTAAAGATCATTTACTTCCAATCCCCCTGCCCTGCACAGGGACACCTTCCACTAGAATCAGTCCTCGTATCTTGCCTTTCTGTTTTAAAGTGTTTTTAAGGAACCGTGACTGAGCACAAAGAGGACAGGGAGATCTGCTGAAGATTGAAAGTACTGGAGACAGAGAAGTGTGTTGTGCAAGGGCTCTGCCCCTCATCAGTGACAACTTGCACAAATCAATGTTGGCCAGAAAAAGTGAAGTAACAGCTCACTTCCTAAAATGGAAATATCCCCATATTTTGTTCCTGGCTGAGGACTGGAAGGGACAAGACCAGCAAGTGGATGGTAGTAATTGCAGCCACATTGCTCGAGGGAAGGGGAACAGCACTATTTGCCATAGATCTAACAAGTACCAGGGCATTTTGCACCCCATAAAATTCCTGTGATTTACCTGAAACTGCCAATAAATTGACTTAAACCTAAATAATATATCTTCCTTGAAAAGAAGTCGCTGCTCTCTGATTTCTAACTTCTGCTGGTTAGTCTGTCCTGCTTATATTGCTCCCAGATTCCCTAGGGCTTACATGTTTCAAGCATGTCGTTAGCACAGCAAAATGAGTACTTGGAAAATCCTATATTTGGAGTTTATTTGCACAGTTAAGCAGCAAAAGACTGTTCTTTGAAAGCAGAGAGCAGTCAAGGTCCATCCATGCAGCATGGGGACTGGTAGGTAACAGTGGAGGAAACTCAGATGTACCATGGGGCTCCTCACCCTTGGAATGATCCATCATTCCATCCTGAGGAGCATGTAGCCCCTCTCTCTGTTTGGGATCCTAAGAATGCAAGTTTATTTTGATTCTAATTTTAACTTCAATCATCATTTAGCTCTGCCTCAAGACTTTGAGCAACATGACCCTCCCAAAACCTGAGGTGCTGCTCGTGTTCTTCTATCACAATTTTTACCTCTTCCCCCACCGCCACCCCCATACCTCTCAAATGGCTGCAGCAGAATTGTATCATGAAGGTGTTTCCAGATAAGCTATTTAGCCAGATAGCATATTTGTTTAGCAGTAGCTCTGGGCACTGGTTCCTTCCAGATGTCCTTGCAGCCAGCAGAATGTCTTGCCCACAGAGCATCAAGTCTCTGCCTTGCCAGAGCTTGTGGACAGCATTTGTCTTAATGTTGCTTCCAATGTATCTGAGCATTTTTATCCATTTAAGGACTAGGGACTTGAATTGCTTCTCCTTTCATATGAGCTTCCCTATAATTTTAGCCATTTCACCAATGCAAGCTCTTACTTTGTAGTGAACTTTTCTCCACATTGATTTGTTCTCTCCCATTACAACTTGCCCAGCCCCTCACCACTCCAGAATTTTCTCTCCCACACATTTTCTTTCTAAAAGCTCCTTGGTGGTATCTACGGACCTGTTGTCTTGGCTTTCTGGAGCAAAACTCTCTTTGGAATGCATCATGTGGAGTTTCACTGCTTCTCCCTGCAGTCTAGCTTAGCTTGGGCATTTCATTTGTGTTAGTGCCCCCAGATCTCAGCCCTGCTTTGTATCACCCACCTCATAGGGTCTTCTAGAGTCTGGCCCTCCCTCAGTGGACATCTTCAAGACCTTCAAAGGTCTTCAAAAATCAGGTTTTTACAGAATTGATGAAAATTGCATCCAGCCCATGCTTTCCTTCCATAACTTAGTTTCAGAACCAAATCTGGCACCAGCACAGTCTAAGCTACACATCATGCTTCTACACAGATGTTCCCTGTGGGATGTCAGGTATGGATGTCCAACTAAATTAGAGCTAGTTAGCGAGTCACCCAATTTCACTGTTCTCTTGCACTGTCCTCATTTACTCCTTTCCTGAATGTGTGAGCAAAATATAAGCAAATCAGAAGAGATGCAGTTGAGCTGCTTCTAGCAGGGTGCAGGTAAGGAGCAGAGGGGATGTCAGGACCAAGAGGGACCACATGGCTGCTTTCACATTATGATTCCACTTATTTAAGGGCAGGGATCAGGAACAGGGATATTTGTTCCATGAAAACATTAGTTGAGTCATTCGTGCACATCTGACCCTGATTACTGAAGTCTGTCTATGGATTAACACATTATGTACCTCTAGGGATGGATACATACACATATGTTATAGAAAATCAGAGTGGTTTTTCAGCAGAAAAAAGGGATAAAGTCTTGTCCTGATCCATGCAATGGACATTTGCAGCCCTGTCTTCCAGCACAATGACCTGGGCATGGAGCTGGAGGGCAGAGGAACGAGGTTTGGTGTTGGGAAATCTGAATTTTGGCTGCCCTTGCTCCAGGGCAAGACTTCACTTCAGCCCCCTTTGAGCACTATCTGAGACTGGTTCAGGTGATGTCATCAAGCAAACTAGGAATTCCTGCTTTAGAAACAAGGGAAGCATTTAGTGGCTTTTTCTTTGGCTTTGCTTTTTCTTTCAGAAAAAGGAAAAATGAGGGTGAAAGCCGTAGTAGTCACTGGGACTGTGGAGCTGCCCATTTACCGTACAGAGGTCTGGGATCTGCCCTGTCCACTTGGAGTTCCCACTCCTTCCTGGGGAAGGATTCACAGATACCAAACTCAGCATAAAACCCCTAACACCCATGGGAATAAGTTAAACAAAGATGCCATGAATTTTTCTTTAAAACCCCCTATATTTAAGGTAACATCAGGATTTTCCTCAGGTTTGACTCAGTTTATTTTGGAAGGGCTGAGGCAGAGATGGAAGCATAGCTTACCTAGGGGCAGTGGCAAGGCTGGAGCAGGACACCAGAGCGATCTGAGGTCTCCAGCATCAGCTGCTCTGAGAAGGGATGATCAATGACATTTCCTTGAGACAGAGCTCAAGGAAACTGAGAAAACTGGGAAACACTCTATAACACAAACTCCTTTTCAAAGTCCTCAACTTGTGGGTTTTTCCTATTCGTTCCTTGGCCTGAAATTGAAGGTTTTTTGAATTGGAGGTTCCTTTTATTTAACTGAGGAGGTGGCTGTGTGGCTAATAGGATTCCTGGGACAAATGTGTCTCCAGTTCATTAGCTTTGCGCTGGGATTCAGTCCATCAACTGTCTTTGAAAGTGGTTGTTTTCATTTCTGTCCTCCTCGGCACAGGAGGGACATAGGCCATGACTAAACTTTTCTGGCTTCTGTGCCAGTGCAATCATGTGAGAGGTTCAGGGACTGAAGAAAATACTGAGGCCTCACATCTGAAATCAGAGGGATTTCTGCATATCAGATGAAAATGAGCAACCTCAGGCAAAATTCAGGAGAAAGATGTGTCTCTCTGCAGGACAAAACCCACCCAACTCTTCCCAGTACTGGTCAGAAGTAGCAGCAAGAGCAAAGGGTCAATGTAAAGGGTATTTGCAGCCTTCATGGAGATAACAAAGTAGATACCTTGCTTCTCCCATACTTAGTGACTCTAGAGATGGCTGACCAAGACACCATATATATATTTTTTTTTTGTTCAAACTCGCTTTTCAGAAGCTCTGATGGCCACTGGCACTGGCAGTAGTCACTCTCCCTTGCAGTACTTAGCAAAGCCACACCTCAGAGCTGCCAGTGAAGCCAGTTTCTTCTTTGTGCTCCTGTTAATGAAGCTGCTTTTACCCTTGGGTGTAATTTCACTCACCGCATGTGGTTTCCTAAGCCGTGTGCTTGGCTCAATCTGGATTCAGAAATCTTGCTTTCTTGGGGCTACACTGTAAGAAAGATATAAAGCTGTTAGTGTCCAAAGGAGGGACATGAAGAAGGGGAAGGGCCCAGAGGGGCCATCAAGGAGCAGCAGAGGGCACAGAATATTCACAAAATATTCAGGATTTTTATTCTCAAATCTGCCTCCCAGACCTCCGAGAACTGACATCCCAAATCTACCTTTTCCTCCCCAGTATTTCCCTTTTTCACTTCAAAATCTCCCTTCAGGTACCAAAATCTGCCTTTTTCACCCCAAATCTGCCCTTTACACTTCAAAATCTGCCCCAGACATCATAATCTGCTGTTTTCACCCCAAACTGGCATTTTCCACCTCAGAATATCCCTACAGACTCCCCAGTCTGCCCCTTCTACACCAAATCTGCCATTTTACCACAAAATTTGCCTCCAGACCCCAAAATTAGCATTTTTTCCCTTAAGAATTTCTTCTTCACTCCCCAACTCTGCTTTTTTTAACTTAAAAATCTGCCCCTGGGCCCCAAAATCTGAATTTATTTATTTTTTTTACCTTGGAAATGTTCTCCCACTCCCCAGAATTTGCATTTTTCCCCTCAGGATTTCTTTCTATTCCCCAAAAACTGCATTTTCCCCTCAGGATTTCCTCCCACCCCCCAAAACCTGCATTTTCCCCTCAGGATTTCTTTCTACTCCCCAAAAACTGCATTTTCCCCTCAGGATTTCCTCTCACCCCTTATAACCTGCATTTTTCCCTCAGGATTTCCTTCCTCTCCCCAAAACCTCCATTTTTCCCCTCAGGATTTCTTCCCACCAGTCCAAAACCTGCATTTTCCCCTCAGGATTTCCTTCCACCCTCCAGAATTTGCATTTTCCCCTCAGGAATTCCTTCCTCCCCCCAAAACCTGCATTTTTCCCTCAGGATTTCCTCTCACCCCTTATAACCTGCATTTTCCCCTCAGGATTTCTTCCCACTCCCCAAAACCCGCATTTTCGCATCAGGATTTCCTTCCACCCCCCAAAACCTGCATTTTTCCCTGAGGATTTCCTCTTAGCCCTCAAAACCTGCATTTTCCCCTCAGGATTTCCTTCCACTCCCCAGAATCTGCATTTTTCCCCTCAGGATTCCCTCCCACTCCACAAAACCTGCATTTTCCCCTCAGGATTTCTTCCCACTCCCCAAAAACTGTAGGATTTTAATGAATTTCAAAGGCTGGTTTGTATTGTAGGAAGGGAGGTGACATTTAGGGTCACACATTTAGACTCACAGTGAGTTTCCAAGCCACGCCATCCCCCAGTGCAGCACATTATTGTAGATGCTCTTTCCTGAAGAATCCAGGCCTGGCCACCTGAAACCTGGCCTCATTCATTTTATTATCTTTTTTCTCCTCCCCTCAAAGGCAGCTTGGGGTCAAGTTTTCACATTGTAGGGCTAAGTCCGTCTCTCCCTGTGCCCTCAATGTGCTCGACGTGGGCTGTGCATTTGCTGACCCCAGCAAAGGGATGGATCCTCCAGAAATGGTGAGTTCTGCAAATATGAACTATTTTTTTTGTTTTAAATTAAGAAGAAGAGGAGGAATCTCTTTTGCCCATCAGTCTGCCCTTGGTAACACATTTCTGGGTGCTGGGGTTTACCTGATTCTTATCTGTGGCCATGGCATAGAAGGAGCTGGGAAACCTTGTTCCCAGACAGCTCAACACTGTGGTTTGGGAATTTTCCTGCCCCTGGGAGAAGTGGCGTATTCAGGCTTTCACCAATCTGCTTTCTTTTAATCTGTTTCATAGGAAAACTTGTTTTCTCCTGTCTGGATTTTTAGGGGAGGAGTCATCCTGGTTTTCAGCTCTGAATCGGACCAGAAGTGGGATGGGGATGTTTTTTGCAGCCCAGCAGTGCGTGGTCACCTGCCAGGAAAGTCGGGCTCTCACGCCTGGCTTTTATTTGCTGCAAAATATCATTTCTTTGGAGAAAAAAAAAAAATCACAGGAAAAGCAGCCAAATAGCAAAGCTCTTGAGGACACGTTTTCAGCCAGCCCCGTGCTGCTGGGAGACAGAGGAGTGGTTTTGCACAGGAAAAGGCTGCGCTGTGTCTTCTCATATAGTAAAGTCACCAGGAAATGAGAGGGTGCAAAGTTAAATTAAAGCTTGATGTTTTCCCATATTAAGGTATTATTAGATTAAAGTATTACTAGAAAGCACCGAGTTCCTTTAAGCCCAGCTTGGGCAGTGGGTTGCTGTTTCAAGCAGGCATTTGGCCGTCCCTGTAAAACATGAGACATTGAATGATGCAGTAAAGCTATCTGCAGAAAATTGTGTCAATGAAGTAAAGGAAAAAGACACTAATTGGAGGAAATTACTGGAATTTCTGCCTTGGATTAGCCAATACCAGCCCCTGAGTTTCTGAAAAATGGCAAAGCCAAGGGCTCGATGAGCTGGATGAGTTATGGGCTTGTTTTTGCTGTTTCCTGAGGAATTAGCCACGTTGGTAGGGTTGCAAGGGACATCCAGCATCAAAGCTTGTTTAGCAGCTTAGTTAAGGGCTGGCATTCTGTGAGAACAGTGTGGGTTAAAAAAATGTGGGGAGAAAGCTGCAGTGAGAAGGGTCATTACTGCAGAAGGATGGAAAGGCCCCATCCCAGTGCTAATCTCCCACTTTAGGGTAGGATTGTATGCCCAGGGGGAATGCACAGAAAAGCAGTCCCCTGCTTCACCCCAAACTCTCTCTGATTCCCACTGTAATGGGAAACAGCTTAAAATATGCTTGAACCTCACTCACTTCTCACATCATTCAGGACATGAGTGGAGCTGGGTTTGTCATTGGGAGGAAACTCTCCTTATCCATCTTGCCTCCCTAATAAAATCATTCCAGAAAAATCACAGTGCAGGTGGGTTGTAGCTATACAAGGTCTGGGTTTTTCTCAGTCCCACCGTGTTGGCACCACCAGTTTTGTTTGCAGGGTTTGCTTGCTCTGGGTGTACAGTCCCCTCCATTGCCAGGCTCTGCCCAAGCCAGCCTGAGGGTGTCCTCCAAGCCAGCCCCCACAGGGACAGTACAAATAAAATTCTCTCTTGAAGGTGCTTTTACAATACCCAGGGGATGGTTAAGAGGCTTTATCAATGGCTTATTGTGAGGTGAGGAGTGCTGGAGTACCCAAGGTAGAGGTTGGAAGTAGATGATCTTGAAAGTCCCTTCCAACCCAAACCATTCTGAGATTTTATGAGTACAGGGGTTTTGGCAATTAGGATCTTCTGTGGCTGAAGCACATTTCTGCAGAATTTGTGGAATTTTCCTGAGTAATGTAATTATATTTTTGATTGGATGGACCGACTGTGATGTGGAGAGGCAGGGGACGAGCTGCCCCACAGGCTTTCCCATGGTATCCTGCTCCCTGGTGCACTCCCACTTGTGCAAGAACCAGAGCAGACAATGGCAATTGCATCAGTATTAAAGTTGTTGGGGCTGTTGATTAAATTCTGCTTTTTTCCCACCAGCCTGGCCCTTAGAGCAAGAGACAGCAGCTGTAATATCAAGGGACCCCTTCCAAATCTCACTCAGGGATTTGTGGCCACTGCTGCTTAAAGTACATATTATATAGATTTTAGTATGGCTTTTTTAGCACTTTGGATTAGCATTTTTAGCTAAGCACCTTTGTATTAAATTCCTGAGATGTTGTTTCATATTTCTTGTCGAGAATTTTTTACCTTTCCTCTTTCTTATTTTCCTTCTTACTTTTCTCTTTTTTCCTCCTTTTTTTCTTTTTGATTCTGCTTTTCCTCATGCTGCCTTTCCCTTCTCTCCCTTCCCTCCTGGGTCAGGCTGGCGACACCTCGGTGATGAGCTCATACAGCTCCCGGCTGGGTCCCTGATCTGTGTGGGAGGCAGGGAGATGATGCTCAGCTGAGCTCAGCCCAGTGCCTGCCTTCGTCTTCCATTTCCATCCTATCACTCATATCCATGGGGTATCTGTCATCTTCCAGCTGCTCAGCAAGCAGGACAAACTCCCCTTATATATTTTATTGTTAAATGTCCTTTTTCCCCCCATTTCCAACCTCCAAAATAGGATAGTTGGGTGTTATTCCCAGAGGATGCAATCAGTGACCATTTTGGGATTGCACCATCTCCATCCACTTACAAGTGACTTTCCAACATATCTATAAGCTTCCACTGAGACTTCTTGGAATAAATGCATGCTTGCTTCAAAATTACAAATATTTATCTCCTTAAACCTGCCTGGCCTGAAATCAGATGTCCAGAGGTGCCAATTGTGTCTCACAGCAAAAGTTCCCAGAGGGTTTCTGCTGAGGCCAGAGGTGGCTGAAACTGTGGATCTTCAGAGCAAATCCGTGACCTATGAAGAGTTATTTGTGTTTTCTGCTTTCCAAAACTGAGCTGCCAGAGGTGTAACAATGGTGTTCAGTGGGAAGGTTGCTGAACTCCCTGACAGGTGGGTGCTGCCAGATGGGGGTCAGGCTCTGCTCCCAGGGAACAAGGGACAGGACAAGAGGAAACGGCCCCAAGCCGTGCCAGGAGAGGCTCAGGCTGAATACTGGGAAGAATTTCTACACTGAAAGAGTGGTTAGGCTTTGGAAGGGGCTGCCCAGGGAGGTGGTACAGTCCCCATCCCTGGAGGAGTCCAAGAACAACTGGACTCTGGTTTAGTTGACAGAGTGGGGATCAGTCACAGGTTGGACTTGATCTTGGAGGTCTTTTCCAACCTTAATGACTCTCTCCTACCTTAATGATTTTATAAGATGCAGCTTTGCCACAGTAGCATTGTCTTTCTAGCTCTTCAAAGGCCACCGTAAGGCTGCTAGCAACATTCCCAGGGCTTTACAGCTGGGAAGGAGCAGCGACCCCCTGAGAGAGCCTGATGTCACAAGATTTTTCGACTTGATTTCCAAAGCAGTGGTCTGGATGTGCTTCAAACTTCTGTCTGCTTTTTCCAAGAGAAGTTGTTGCTTGGGATTTTTGTCTCTTTTTTTTCTGGACTCCCCACTGGACTTCCCTAGTACTCAGACCATCTTGTGCAATCAGTGTCCCTTTCACAGGCACATCTGTGAGAAATGCAGAGATTTCCTGAGAGCAGTGCCATGGAAATTCCTGAGATTTCTGGTGCAGACAGACACATAGGGAGCTGGGGCTGGGGAGGAGGAGGCAGCCATTTAGGTGATATACTTTCTGCAGAAATAAATCCTTTCTACTCATCCTCTGTGCCTGCCAAAGGGTTATTCACCCCATCGTATCACAGAACTGAGGGGAGCGTCAAGCATTCACCACTGCAACAAGTTTTTGTAGCTCCATTCTGCAGGTTTGGGCCTGGCAAACGAGCCTTGTACCTCCCCGCCTGGTGAAAATGCTAAGGGAGCAAAGGTGGGATGAAAACTCACAGGGAGATAGTGGATTTTGGCAGTGCCTGGGAACCACAGCTCCTCCCATGGTGGGCTGCACAGTTGTGGAGCACGTAGCAAGGGAAGCCCATCTGGCAGGAGCTTTAAGGTCCCTTCCAACCCAAACCCATCCGAGATTCTGTGAGTCAGGGTGAGTTGCCCCTGCATAGGAAAACCCATCTGGGAAAAAGTTGGAGCCCACGCTGCAGGGAGGGGAGCAGGGAACACAGGCATCTGGGGATCAGCACGGCACTGGATCAGGAAATCCTTGAGCCCCCTTGGAAAAGAGCAGAGCATTCCCAGGCACAGGCTGTCAAAACAAACTTGCCAGGGGGATGTTCTCCTCCCCATCTTTACGTGACCACCAGCATCAGATGTCCCTGCAATGGGACACAGCTGCAGGGATGGTGCATGGGGCTGACCAGAGTACAGCCTGCTCTTTTGCAATGAATTTGGCTCCAGGCTGCAAACAAAAATGCCTTTTTATTCCCAAAAATAAAATTACAAAAAGGATGCAGCATTCCAGCTGCTGCCTGTTGCAGTGTCAAAAGAGGAGGGGTGTAAATGGGGTGTGATTGTCAGTCTTCCCAGTCAAGCAATGGCTCAAATGTCTGTGGCAGAACTGAAGACTCAGAAGTGTGGGCTTTGAATAATGGGGGGTCAAATGGATGAGGGGTGTGGGGTGACACAAGCCCTAGATGAGAATGGTAACCATCCTTTTGCCTATGCCCACATCCCTTTGCAAGGCAGCTGGGACAGAAAAATGGGGCAAATACAGCTTTGTTCAGATTGGGGGAAAAAACACTAAAAATTGGACAGAGTCCCCAAGTTGGAATGACAGAATAACCTGAGTTGGGAGCAACACACAAGGACCATCCAGTCCAGCTCCTGGCCTGCACAGACACTCCAACAATCCCACCCTGTCCCTGTCCCGTTGTCCAAACCCTCCTGGAGCTCTGGCAGCCTTGCGGCTGTGCCCACTGCCCTGGGGAGCCTGTTCAGTGCCCACCACCCTCTGGGGGAAGAACCTTTTCCTGAGATCCAGCCCAACCCTACCCTGGCACAGCCCCAGCCGTTCCCTCAGGTTGTGTCACTGCTCACAGAGAGCAGAGAGCAGTGTCTGCCCCTTTGCTTCCCCTTGTGTATAACTCCAAGTGCTGGGAGTCTGGGAGTTGGAGTTTCACCCAGTGAGCCATGCAGGGATCTCAGCACCCAGAACACAAGATTCTGGCTTTTCCAAAATCATTTCTCATATCTAGCAGCCTTAAGAAAAATGAACTGGGCAAAATACAATGCCATGAGATCTGTGGAGCTGTGGGTTTTAATGGGAATGGTTGGGCTCATTTTATCTAACCTTCCTGCTGCAAAACTCCCCTTTAAAACCAGTTATCTTTTTTTTCCTTAGAAAACCATTCTTGTCCCCAAAATTGCCAGATTTCTGGGAAAAAAAAAGTGTGAGCAGTGAGTGAATATATTTAACTTTCCTTTCCAAATGGCACTTGTTTAAGCTTTTAGCTGCTAGACAGTAAGTGGTAATGTTGCTGTCTGAGATTTGCCATCTGTAAATATAAGGATGTTCCACAGGCTGGAGCAGGGAAGCAGCAGGGGAGCCTGAAATCCAAATGCCGTAGAAGAGTGGCCGCAGTGCTCCAGTCACTTCCAAAGGCTGTGTCATGCCCTCTGCAATATTCCAGTCAGTCTAATGCAATGCTCATTTTTTTCATTAACCTCCAACGCAACCTCCCCATCTGCCGAATTAATCACTGCTGGAAAGCTAGAGGGGTATTTTAGAAATAACAAACTACTGATTTTGTCCCTAGCAACCTTTTTCTCCAGTCCCTCAGTTCCACTTCAGTTCACTGCCCATGCTCACCATCTCACAGAGCCCATTTATAAGATTTAAATATTATAAATTTATATAACTTCATTCACACTTAAATAATTTCTACCTTCTTTCAAGAGCAATGACTTATTTGGCCTTTGCCCACAGGGATATGCTACAATTCAGATGCTCCCATCTCAGAGGGGATCCCCAGCAGCACACTGGGGTGCTTTCATCCCAGCTTTGGAAGCTAAGTTTTGGTGAGTGAGAGCTGGATATTTTGTGGGGTATATTTGTCCAATATTGTAGGGTATTTCCCTGCTGCAAGACATGGAGCTAGGAGTTTGGAAATCATAGGGTGGTTTGGGTTGGAAGGGACCTGAAAGCTCAACTTGTTCCACCCCCTGCCATAGGGTGGATCTATTAGCCCAGGGTGCTCCAAGCCCCATCCAACCTGGCCTTGGACACATCCAGGGATCCAGGGGCAGCCACAGCTTCTCTGGGCAGCCTGTGCCAGGGCCTGCCCACCCTCCCAGGGAAGGATTCCTCCCTAATATCCCATCAAAGCCTGCTCTCTGTCAGTTTGAAGCCATTCTCCCTTGTCCTGTCATTCTATGCCCTCTCTGCTGTTCTTGCAGGCTCCCTTCAGGTACGGGAAGGCTGCAATCAGGTCACCCCAGAGCCTTCTCTTTTCCAGGCTGAGCAATCCCAATTCTCTCAGCCTTTCCTCAGAGCAGAGCTGCTATATCCCTCTATCCTAATCATCTCCATGGCCTCCTCTAGACTCACTCCTACAGGCCCACGTCCCTCCTGTGCTGGGACCCCCAGAGCTGAACGCAGCACTCCCCATTTTTTGCCCCCTTACAACAGTCTTCCCACAAGTTTTTCATCACTGGTGGGCAAGAGCTGTCCCTTCCCTGGGAGCACAAGGCAGCACCCACCACTCTCCCACATCTCTCCCCCAAGTATGTTGCTCCCTACGTGGGAAAATCCTCAACCTCCTGTCCTCATTCCCCCTATTCATGCCCTTCCCAGCCTCAGAGAGCAGTGAAGGGCACATCCTCAGTCCTCTGCCCCCGGTTATATCTTTATAATAGCAGATTTTAACAGAGCGATGCAGTGAGGTCATCCCAGCCGGCTGCACTTTTATTTCGGCACGGTCACTATAGCAGCAAAGGTTGAAACAAAACATATAGTTCACCAAAGCAAAGTTTCCTGGCTGCTGGTGTTCATTTTTCTTTCTGAGCTGGCTTTGGAAGCCAGTGGAGCGGCAGCTAATGGAAACTCCAACATCTTTCCCTCTCCCCTGTCTGCTCCTCCGTCTCCTCAGCAATCGAGATAAAGGTTAGACATCTGGTTCGGATCTGCACTGTTTAACCAAAAAAAAGACGTGCTCCTGCTGTCTCATCAATCACCCCACAGCTGCAGCACAGTCCCAGCTATTCGCTGGGGCTGTTTATCCCGCCACGTCCAATTTAGCCATGGGGTTTGCTTTTGGGAAGGCTGTGCTTCCAGCGAGCTGCCTCCTGCCATTTTGTGAGTGATCCCCAGCTGCTGGGCAAGGCCTGAGAAATCATCATGGATTTAAAATGATCTCAGGATTCAAAGCCACCCAGGATGCTGGTCTTAGGTCAGCTCAGCTGGCGGGAGTGGTGCTTGCTTGTGGTGACCTCCCTGCCGGATGCTGCTCCCGCGGGGTAACCACTCTGCCCTGAAGAGCTTATGGGGCTATAAAACACAGGCAGAAAGCAAATAAGCACCTAGAAAATCTAGAATCTTCCAAATCCCTTTCTCCCAGCTTATCGTTACTCACAGGTTTAATGATTTTAGTGTTGGGAGATGTAGCATTTCCATCTCACAAGCAGAAGGCTGAAGGAAGGATCAAGGGTAGGGTGATGGCACAGAACACCCCTGGCCAAGAAAATGCCCACATTTCTGTCCCAGTTATGTGACAATCCTTTTCTCCAGGCTCAGCAGGTTCAAGTTTATCTGCATCTATGCTGAAGCTCTTGGATACAGTCCTAATTTCCAGGAACACCCAGCGTGGAAGACATCCTTTTCCTTAAACTCCTGACCTTGCAATGTCAACACTTGCTGTGTAGGGCATTGCTGGAAAACCTGCTTTAGCTGGAAGGCAGGTACATGTGTACATCTATGGACTGTTAGACTGGCTTCCTTTACTGATGTAGTAAATTTAATACTGACTCATAAAATGTGTCAAAGCCACTTTGCCTCTCCTTGTAAAGATCTCCCAAGAAGGCTATGATTAAATGCAAAGCTACAGCATTAAGGGAACCTAACCAAGATTCAGTGCTGGTGCTGTCTTAAATTGAAGGGTCTGGATTCAATATTAAACTCCCTCTAGGGAGGAGGTGTGGGTGCAGGAGAGGATGTAGGATTTCGTGGCTTCTTCTGGGCAACTTACTGTGAAATACATAAGGAAGGTCACTGGCAAAACAGGGGCTGCTGGCTCTGCTGATTGTACCTGAAGGGACCCTACAAGAAAGATGGAGAGAGACTATTTACAAGATCATGAACGAACAGAACAAGGGGTCATGGCTTCAAACTGACAGAGTAGGTTTAGATTGGGTATTAGGAAGAAATTCTTCCCCGGGAGGGTGGGCAGGCCCTAGCACAGGTTGCCCAGAGAAGCTGTGGCTGCCCCTGGATCCCTGGAAGTGTCCAAGGCCAGGCTGGATGGGGCTTGGAGCAACCGGGGCTGGTGGGAGGTGTCCCTGCCCATGGCAGGGAGTGCAAGGAGATGATGTTAAAGGTCTCTTCCAACCCAAACCATTCTATGATTCCATGATCATGACAGAATTAACACTCAGATTTGAAGACAAAGCATTAAATTCAGTCAAATTCAAGTCTCACCTGGAGTTTATCCAGGTCTCCAAATCAGGGTCAACTCAACCTATGTCAGCCCTGTGAAGGCTTCCCTGACCCGTTCCTGTAAAACTCCAGAGATTTAAAGCAATTCCAGTGAAGCACTTTTATTCCAACTCACCCTCAGCTTGTGGGGAAATTCTAGCCTGGAGTCTGACTTTTATGTCTTTGCTGTCCCACTCCTCAGCAGGGGTGAAAGGCTGAACCTGTACCTTTCAGAACAAGGCCATTTTTGATGCAGGCAGTTTAGATGGGATATCTTCATAAGAAATCCTGCTTGGAGGGGATTTTAAGGCCACCCCAAAAGCAGCGGGGCGTGGCTCTCGGGGCTCCCCACCGGCAGCTGGGAGCACGGCGTGTTGCCCGCGCCAGGCTGAGCTATTTTTACTCGTGGTCTGGTTCTGCAGCCACGCTGGCAGATGTGCTCCCAGCTGCAGATGACTTCCATGTGTAGCCCCTCGTGGCCGCTGGCCGGGCGCCCGGGGCGTAATGCGCTTCCTTAAAAGGCTGGGGAGAGGCAACGCAAGGCCCCGGGGATGGGAGGGGATGAGGGGCCCCCTTCCCAAGCCTCCTCTTCCCCCCTCCACCTTGTGAAAGCCCGGGCTGTGCCTTTGCATCCTGGAGGTCTGCACGGTCCACTGGAAGCTGCTTTTCCGGGAAACGGAGGCGGCACAGGCATTGGGAAGAACTCTCCCGTGCGGCAGTGGGGTGGGAGGAGGAAGGGGACGATCACTTTAACCAAACTGCAGCTTTTATACCCCGTGGGAGCAGAAAAGGGGGTCTTGGGCATGGCCCCATTCACAGTGAAGGGTGGGGCAGCTGCTGTGCCCTTGGGAGCAGCCACAGCCGGGTACAGCCATTGCAAGACCCAGTCACAGTAATAAATAAATAGCATTTACCCATTCTCCTCTTTTTTAATGAAGCCCTTGTGATGTGCTTGGAGAGGGTGCCAAATAAACAGTGCAGCTTCCCAAGTGCAGCTGCCATGGCTTGGCTCATCCCCAGTGGAGCAGTGTCCTGCTGTGGCCCCATCCCCACACAAGTGACTTGGTACTGACGGGAAGTTTTGGGATCTGGGTTGCTCTGCATGCCAAGCATGGGACGCCTAAAACCGTAAATCCCCACAGGGACAAAGCCCAGAGCAGTCCTACAAGCTCTCCTTGCCCCAATGGATCTGCAGCCCCACTCACCTGGATAAGTCCAGGCAAGGCTCTTGGAACCCTTTGGATCACGTGCAGCATTGCACAGGGAGCCTGAAGTGTCAGGCCAGCTAAATTCAATCTCGTAAATCGTTATGCAGGACAAATCATCCTGTTGGGAGAGTGCTTCCAAAGGCGTTGTGTACAACACACGTGGAGTGTCTCCTGTCATGGTCCTTGGAGACCCACCTGAAGTGCTTCAGAAAGTAGCACCTCAAAACGTGGGACAGAAGAGCACCAAGTTGTCTTTTCCTTGTGACAGTCCCACCCTGACCCATGGAGAAAAACAGTGGATAAGCCCTAAATTGTAAGGAGTCCTGGGTCTCCTTTCCAGGATTTAACTAATGCAACCCAGTTCTCCAGAAGTCAATGCCCTCTCCCTTGGACCTGCCCTGCTTTTGGCATTCAATTGCCCTCTCCATGGCATGTGCCTGCAAGGCTCAATTCTTCCTCCTAGGCAGGAAAGGGGAAAAGTTAA
>WBMV01009129.1:0-67397 GCA_013396655.1 Campylorhamphus procurvoides | reverse complement strand
ATTGCTTTGGTTTGTATTTTATAAAACATACAACATCAGAAGAATGCCAGAGGCATCCTACACCACAATTTAAAATTTTGTTAACTGAGGCCTTGGTCCCAGCAGTGCATTTGCATTTGGAAACTTTGCTTCCTTTTCCTTGCTAGTTCGGTTGGCCATGTATGTAACAAATGCATACAAGAGATCTAGTTTGAGATCTAATCCAGCAAAAAGAGAAAAAAAATAAAAGAGGAAGAGTGAAAATGGAACCACTTGTTTATCTGAATCAGCCACTCCCTTACACAAAGCCTTCCCCTGTAAAGTTACGCTCAGATATGAAAAGGTAAAAAGCAAGCAGGTAACAAGTTGCAGTGAAANTGCTCTGCATGCCAAGCATGGGACGCCTAAAACCGTAAATCCCCACAGGGACAAAGCCCAGAGCAGTCCTACAAGCTCTCCTTGCCCCAATGGATCTGCAGCCCCACTCACCTGGATAAGTCCAGGCGAGGCTCTTGGAACCCTTTGGATCACGTGCAGCATTGCACAGGGAGCCTGAAGTGTCAGGCCAGCTAAATTCAATCTCGTAAATCGTTATGCAGGACAAATCATCCTGTTGGGAGAGTGCTTCCAAAGGCGTTGTGTACAACACACGTGGAGTGTCTCCTGTCATGGTCCTTGGAGACCCACCTGAAGTGCTTCAGAAAGTAGCACCTCAAAACGTGGGACAGAAGAGCACCAAGTTGTCTTTTCCTTGTGACAGTCCCACCCTGACCCATGGAGAAAAACAGTGGATAAGCCCTAAATTGTAAGGAGTCCTGGGTCTCCTTTCCAGGATTTAACTAATGCAACCCAGTTCTCCAGAAGTCAATGCCCTCTCCCTTGGACCTGCCCTGCTTTTGGCATTCAATTGCCCTCTCCATGGCATGTGCCTGCAAGGCTCAATTCTTCCTCCTAGGCAGGAAAGGGGAAAAGTTAAACCCCCCCCCCACCTGCAGACCACGATGGAGGCTTGGGAAATTGAGGGAAACCAGCCCCACAGCCCAGAGCTGCCCTGTGCCCTGGGGTGGCCACATTCATCTGCTTTGTGCTTTTCAGGGGGGATTTTTGGAGAAGCAGAGGAATGTGCATTGTTTTTGTGAATTTCAGCTTCCTTGGGTGAGCTTAGGCAAGGACAGGAATAGCCTAGGGCCAAAATCATGGCTATGGACAGCAAAGGAGACAGATGAAAATACTTACGGGGCCATTGAGTCACAGATGTTGGAAGGGACATCCAGGTCCAACACCCTGCTCAAAACCAGCAGAGGCCAAGTTGCTCCACGCCATGTCCAGCTGAGCTTAAATTCCTCCAGGATGGAGATTTCACAACCAAGGCATCTTGGTTTCCACTAAGCTGTAGAACTCCAGGTCACCAGCAGCATCTCAGTAATGGTTCCCTGAATATCCATCTAGATCTATCTTGCCTTTAAGAGACAGTGGGATTTCCCTCTAGATAATTGCTTTCCAAATCCTGGAAAAAGACTCCACTGATACCCACCATGGCTTTAACAAAGACAAACCCATGAGTTTCTCAAAACCTCCATTAGACTTTATTTAAAACTTCTTTGTATAGACTTCCTGACATGGAATCCACAATAAAAATAAAATCNTTGCAGTGAAATTACTATGATTCTTTTTTTTTTTCCTCATTTTTATGGTGCCTTAGATAGGCAAACTTCCGGAATCGGGAAAAAAAGGGTAATTTGGAGACATGTTGAGAGAGAATAACAATCTGCAATTAGGTAAATATTTGGCAATGTTGAAGCTATACAATATAACCCTGGCATGTGTAGCACTCAGTCCACAAACAGTTTAGCACCATATTGATAGGTCATGCAGCGAAACCCTTCCTTCGGGGTTTGCTTGGAAGTTAAAAGCATGAAATATTACAGTGCAAAGTCGTCTATACCCTTAGCTTCTATAGGGGCAAGGTGGCAACAGTGATGCTCCTGGCTGCCTCAGAGGTATGTGTTGGCCAGCCCTGGGCTCTATGTTCCTATCGTCGTCACCACACCAGGGTTCTTGAAGCTCCCTGAAAAGGTTTGGATGGAGAAAGAGGAAATAGATAAGGTCATTCCCTGGAGGATATTGAGAGGAGGTAAATGAGTTAATTGCCAGGGCTTTGGCTGACCCTTCTTACCAGGAATGCAGACTTTTTCACATTCTTTCTGCGTGTTAAATCTGTTCTTGTTGCCGCCGCAGCCGCCGTACCAGAACCGGGCGCAGCTTTTGGTCTTGAGGTCATAGTACCATTTCAGCTCAAAGTCTCTGCAGGTCCCCTCATCCTTCTGCAGCCAGCAGATATCCATGACTGTGGATAAAAGCAGGAGCAAGAGTGGTCAGCAACAGCACTCCCGGGTGAAGCACAGCCTTTTCTGACTGTGTTTGCATGGCAGAGAAATGCCTGTGAGCAGGGCTGACATGCGAGCTCAGAAAGGGTAACCATGGCACAGACTTTGCAAGTCTCTAGTGACTAAATCACATCTCCTTCCTTGCAAAGGAGGTCTTTCCCTGGAGGTCACCAGCCGTGATCCAAAGCCCTTGTCTGTGTTGCTGCCATGTGTCCATGCAGTGATGCTGAGATGAAGGAAGGGCGCTGCACAGCAGCGGTTGTCTGCAAATCCCCTGGATCTGCAGGAAGTGATTGGCAGGTCTCAGATCTGGGAGAGGACTGGCTGGGCTGCAAGGGAAAATGTATCAGCACCACAATTTTCCTATTAAAATGACTGGCTTCCTCTGAAAAGAGAAATCTTCCCGGTGAAGATGCTCCTGGATCTATCACACACTGCCCACACCATCCTGCATCCTTTACCTTCTCTTTTTTTTTCCCCCCAGAAGCAGAGTTAACTCAAACTCCCCCACACAGTAAGAAAAAGCATTTTGGAAGGAGCTGAGAGATATTACCTGGTCTTTGCCCAC
Source organism: Campylorhamphus procurvoides (assembly GCA_013396655.1). Classification (NCBI taxonomy): domain Eukaryota; kingdom Metazoa; phylum Chordata; class Aves; order Passeriformes; family Dendrocolaptidae; genus Campylorhamphus; species Campylorhamphus procurvoides. The sequence continues at coordinate 64,463 of WBMV01009129.1, read as the reverse complement.
AAAAGAATATAGGGAAGACTATATAGAGGATTAATATATACATAGATGCATTTGCCAGCAAGTTTGTTCAGTGCCTGATGAAAGCAAAGTTGTACTAAACCCCTCTAACATTTTAATAGGAGGAAGAGAATAGAGGATTATCCCTGAAATTCTGACTGAAATGGACCCTGGGCAACAAGAGAGCCCTGACAGAAGGTTTACTTTAGAGGCCATTGCAGCTGGTGCTGGTAGCTGCCCAGAGCCCAGGAACAGTGCAGCGAGGCAGGGATGCTCCAGGATGGACATGGAAACATCCACTGTGTCACACACCTCAGACCCCCCATCCTCAGGTATGACCTTCCAGTTCAGCTTTGCTTTTGGGCTTCTACAGCCAAAAGCTTCCCAATGCCTTTGGTACCAAAGTCCATCTCCCTTCTTTCCCACCTTCCAAAACACTGAAATCCAGCAGATGTGAACACAGAAATTACTCTACTCCAAACCCTACACAAATCCAACCAGTAACCAAAACATTCAAGTAATTGCAAGTATAATACAGTTTTTCTTTGCAGAATGGGGCCCAGGCAACCCAGCTTTCCTCTCCCCTTCATCCCCTTGGAATGTGGAAGCAGCCCTCAGGACTAGCAGATGCACAGGGAAATTCAATCATTACTTTAGAGGCAGATCTGGCTTTAGGAAAGCTGTGAGAAATTCACTTGAATTTTAATCTTCAGTGTATCTGCCCTCATGTTCCCATGACATGGGCTTGTGCCACTCTCCAGTTTCACATCACCGTGGATGTGGCTCAACCACTGGAGGGCATTTCAACGGAAACCTACCAAAAACCCCAGGCACAAATCACAGGGAATCACATAATCCCAGAACAGTTTAGATTGGAGGGACCTGAAAGTTCATCTTGTTCCACCCCTCTTCCACCAGCCCAGGTTGCTCCAAGCCCTGTCCAACCTGGCCTTGGACGCTTCCAGGGATGGGGCAGCCACAGGTCCTCTGGGCAAGCCATGCCAGGGCCTGCCCACCCTCACAGGAATTAACTTCTTCCGTATATCTAACCTAAATTTCCCCTCTTTCAGTTTGAAATGAAAGACAAAACTTATCCAAAATTTCAAAGACTTGATGGAGAGAAGGACTAAGGAGTTAAAAAGTGTTTTAAGCTGTATCTGGCTTTGGCAAGTTTGGCAAGGTGGGGAGAGGACAGTAACCCAGGGTTTTAATTCATCCCGAAGAGTAAATGTGCCAGGGCTCCTCAGTGGCTCTTGCAGTTCCTTTCATCATGGTAAAAAAATTAAAATAATAATTTTAAAAAATGAACCATTCACGTTGGAAAAGCCATCTAAGAGCCTTGAGCCCAACTCTTCCCCCTGCACTGCCAAGTCCACCATTACTCCACCAAGTGCCACGTCTCCACATGGAAGATACATATATATATAAAGTCAATAATTAAAGGTTATCACAGCATTGAAAAGGCTTCAAATGGGAGGTGGGTCCGATGCATATTTTTGTACCCAAAGAACCCTAAGGTATGGGAGATCAATTCATTTCTCATTTCCCATTGCACCTGCTGTGGGCTGAACCAAGAGCCCAACCCAATGCCCAGCACCTTAAAAGCTGAGCTGCATGTGAATCCTGTGTCTCTTCTTCCATGGTGGATTCCAGCTCTGGTTTTTCAGAGAAAGACAAGAGAATAAAGTGGTGTGTGGAATGTGGTGGGCAGAGAAACAAACGTCCCTCCAAGGCCCCTCAGACACTTTTCTTGACTATCTGCCTGGGGCAGAATGGTGCCAAGTTAATGAAATACCACTTTAGCCTAAACAACATCATGAAAGCATGTGACAATGATCAGAAGGGGCTGGCCCATGGGATGTGGCTGGCAAAAAAAAGGGCCCTCTGGAGAAAACCACACCCGGGAGGCTCCCCTCTGTGAGGGTGGAATCCTGCTCTAGGTTGAAGATACAGGTTTCTGCTGTACAAACTGTAGGCTGCTTCCTCTGGCTGAAAACTCCTCAAATGCAACCAATGAATCCATGATGCCCATTTGAATCCCCAAAGCACCTTCTAATCTCCTTTTCTGCACCCCAGACATCTCCATGGCTCATGGTGGCCTCCTCCTTACTTGCTTGCACATTTCATCCACAGCTGGACTCAGGCTGCCAGTGTCAAAAATTCCCAAGCTCCTTTTAAGAAGCCTAAAATAAACCTAAGAAAATCAAATAGGTGGGAGGGGTTCTTAATTTGCCATGCCCCCTCGAGGACCAAAGCCCTGCCATTAGGTACCAGAGCTGTCTTCTTTCCTCGGTTTTCCTCCCATCCCTGCAAAGGGTCCTGAAACACCACTGGCAGGGGGGGCTCCTATGATAAGGAGGCTTTGCTGGGATCAGGTTCCCATCCCAACCTTGCTCAACCAACACTGGTGATTGCAAGTCTCTGCTCCCTTCCCCAGTCTTGAAGAGGTTTGCAAACATAACCCCTTAACCTGAGAAAATCCTTAAGGAGAGGAGGTCATTGCCATTTTCCCATGGGCTCCTCACTCAATCTTGATTTTTATCTTTTGGTACAAAATGAAAACATCTGCCTGCAAAACCCAAGCCCCTTGGAGTCACTTCCCCTCAAGTGTTCTTGTTACTGGCAGCAAAATGTTTGAAATTCTCTGCATCTCAGCAGAATGATGGCGTTGGTTGGTCACACATTGATAACAGAAATGGGGTTGGGACTGTGCCACACTCCAGTTCATCAACCCCAAGCTTCTCACGAAATCCACTGAATGGTTTTGCCACAGAGCTGTGATTTGCAGTCAGGTTGTGCAAACAAAGCATGTCCTGGTGTGACAACACACATGCAAAGGTGACTTGTTCATGCAAAGCAGATGATAGGGCATGGTCTTGTCAAGGAGCAAGTGAAAACTAAGTCTGTACTGCTGGTGGCTGCCTGGACAGGCTTGGAACATGCTGTGAAATGGTCAAGGTGAAAGAATGGATTTGCTTTGTTTGTGATTATTAATTTTTTGGGGAGTGTTACCTGATGACAATCTTTTCTCAAGGGGTGGCTGCTGCATGGCTTTCTCAGCTGCTGCTGGAGGAAAAAGCGTATGGGTTTGGATTTTAAATGATGGTTTCTCTCTGATCCAAACATCGTTTGACAATAGGATAAAATACAGAAGGATTAATCCCCATGTGGTACTTACATGGCTCTAAGCATTTGCTAATGCACTCGGCTTCGGTCTCAAATCTATTGGCATTACCTCCACAGCCACCATACCAACCCTGGCTGCAGAACTTGTGCTTGTAGTCAAAGAACCACACAATCTCATAGTCCTTGCACTGCATGCCCATGTCAAAGTCCAGCAAGCAAGGGTCTGGCCAATCTGCATGTCAAAAGGTGCAGAGGTTAAGTGACTCAGAAAGGGTTAAAAGCTGAAAAAGCAAAGAGATTGAAAAGAAAAAAAAAGTAAAACAAAGCCCGATACTGGACTGTTGGCATTTCCTTCATTTGATCTCCCTTGCAGGGTGCAAACCTTCTCCAGCGTCCAGCTTACCTCTCCTCACTCTTGATTCTGTCATGTGTCCAAACCGCAAATCCTTGGAGCAGCGTGATGGGAGCCCCCGACTCCCTGCTGGTGCACTCAGGATTGAGCCCTCACGCGACTTCCCCCCATCTATTTTCAAAGCTATTTGTCTTGGCAGCAACTTTTAATCCTTAAGTGTGTTTATCTCTAAAAGCAAGCTGCACCTGGTAGACTTGAAGGCTCCATAAATGTATGCTGCTCTCCTGCCCCCAAAATAGATAATTTAGGTCCAAACACCAGAGTTTATATTAGCAGTGATAGGCTTTTCATGATATTTTACCTATATAAGGAGGGCAGAATTTGGGCTTCCTCCAAGATCCATCAGAAGATTTACATATGGGTCTCTTGTGTTGCACAGAGACTCGGCTAAACCCATCCCAAATTCCCTGCCCTCTTTAAGACCTTTAGCCTGGTGAGACCCTTCATATTAGCATCCTTGGGGAACATTTGCCCCAAATTGCCAGCTGCCAGAAAACCTCAGGCAGAGGCATTTGCTGCAAGTGGGTCAATAAGAGGAGCTGAGAATGAGAAGTTTGTGTGGAAGCACAGAGTGAGCACATCCATCTTCCTTCGAGCAGGAAAAGCCTACACACCTTGTTTCTAAAGGGCTGACAGACAACAGGTTAAACAAAGTCATGAGGAGGGGGGAACAAGGCTTCTGAGGGAATGTCAGTGCCAGGGAGAGGGGCCAAATGAGCAGGAACAGATGGGAAGGGTGGGATGATGGGTCATGCAGGAAGGCAAAAATGAGATGGTCCCTGCCCAGCACAAGCCATCAGCCCCTCCAGTGGTGCCACCAGCCAGTCGTGAGGTCCAAGTTCAACACCAGCATCCAGAGCTCAACAGCAGCTTCACAACTCTTGGCTGAGCACACTGAGCAGCAGCATCTCCTCAAGAAGAAAATAAGTCACAGTGCAAGCAAAATGTTTAAAGAGAAACATGACAGTGATGATTCAGGGATGCATTTTGGATGACAGTTCCACTGCTGGATATGCTGCTTGATGAAGGCTGAGAGCCCTTTCAGGTTCTTGGAGGAAGAGTTACAGCCTGGCACTGATGGTACTACTGAGTGTAATAGTGCTGATATAATGAGCTTGATGTCAACAAGAGTGATGAAATGACATACTAACAGCTACAGTGATTATGGGTTATTGACACCGGTTAACAGGATCAACCACAGAGTAGGAGCTGATGGCTCACTCATTTAGCAGTTCACTACATCCCATGGCAGAGAAGCAGGGGATGGGCAGATGGGTGAAACTGGAGGGAGGCTACCAGTTCATCTACTTATGCAAATGTGACTCCCCTGCAATCTCTGGCTGTTGGGCATAGAATCATAGAACAGTTTGGGTTGGAAGGGACCTTAAAGACCATCCAGTCCCATCCCCTGCCATTGGCAGGGGCATCTTTGACTAGGGGCTCCAAGCCCTGGCCAAGCCCTTTCTGGGAGTTGGGTGCTAAAACAAGAGGCCAAGACCTATTTTTCACATCAAATGGGGAGAGGGGGAGAAAGCAAGAATCAGGTGATGTTCCATATCCACACCTACATCTACACATGCTAGGGAGGCCACGGGACACAATTTGTCCCTGAAGATTAGCCAACACTTAGATTATTGCCCATGTCCCATCCTTATTATAGAGAAAGAACCTGGTTTGAGTTCCCCATGAAGACCAGAGCAACTTCAGGGCGTTCTGGATCATTCATAGGGCAGAGACCCCACTACAGGACTCAGACCCACATGGCCAAGGACGTCATCTCGGTCATGATCTGTTGGCTCTGCAAAGCAAAAGACTCGCAGATCCTCTGGTCCTGGTGGGACTCCAAGAAAGGACAGATTTAGAAGCAGGCAAGGAGAGGACTGGCTCTCAGTGGGGTCCTGCCAGAGCCCCCCAGCCCAGCACTCCCAGCATACTCACCACTCTCAGGGCCTTCCAGCGGCTCAGCATTGAGCATCATGTTGGCCAGAGACACCTTGGTCTGCGCCATGGCCTCTGTGAAGAAGAAACAGGGGGTCAGCCAAGGGGAAGGGCACCTGCAGCAGTGCCCTCAGCACAGCCATTAACAAACTCACTGGCCCCAGCTCCAGCACAGGGGACACAGGTGTTGCAGAAGTCAGGTCTGGATCTGTTTACCCCACATATACATTTCATAAATGGTCACTGGAGGTAGCTGATGGGATGGGCAATCCACAACCATCCAGCTGCACCAGGAGCACTTCCCTTCCCTCCTTGGCCAATGGCTCTGCTGCACAACTGGGGTGGTTCTCAGGGGTGACTGCAAAGGAGCATACTCAAGGCCCCACGTGAGTGCTTGGCATGGCCCTCACTCACCCTACAGCATCCACTGGGCAGGGGCTCAGGAGCTGGATGTGGCCTCTGTAGCCAGTTTAGCTTTGCTTTTCTGGCCTTAGAGGCAACAGAATAAAAATGGCATCCTCCAGGGAGCAAATCCATGATGGATCCTCTCTTGTTCCCTTGAGGACTGTTTGTACATTGCATGGCTCTCTTGGACCACACTCCTTCCATCACGCCTCACTGTCCGCTAAGGAATCGTGTTGAGGGTTGTTACAGGGGGAAAAAAATCCTCGTGATGGAAAGAATGTGGTTTTTACTGCCATGTGCTCTGCATGACTGCACCCCATTGCATGGTGACCCTTCCCGTGGCTCATCTTCCATGGGGAGGAGCTTAGGAGGGGGTCTCAGCCACAGGAAGGGCTGGATTTGGTTTTCTTCAGTGGATGGTATGGGTGTGGACAAGGGGGACAGTGCTATTCACTGTCCAGGTCACAGCTTGTGGGCTAATGTGGTGTCACCACTGCCTACTCAATCTGTTGCCATTTAGGATTTATTCTATGGGAAATGCAGCTTCCCTGGGCCTTGGGAGCACCAGCTCAGTACATGCAAATGTCACTCCTCCCCACTGATGTCTTTTCTCCACATTTTTGTGGGCATGTTTATTGCTTGTGATGGTAAGAGACTGGTCCAAACCCACTGAAGCTGAAGGAAAGGCTCTCCATGGGCACTGAAATCAGCTCTGAAGTGCCAAAAGCAGCCAGACACAGCATTGGTAGGACCAGCACAAACTTCACACCAAGCCAAGTCACCTCTTTGCCAAACTGTAAAATCTGACCGTGATAGCAACTTTTGGCCATTCCAGAGGGCTCAGGTTGATGAGGTTCTCTTGAGATCTGTACACACAGAGCTTGGATTCTCAAAGGACTAAACCCTCCATTTAATTTCTTCTTTGTGGTTTTGTTTTTTTTATAGTATGGGAAGCAGATAGGATGCTATGGAAATGACAACTGGAGAACCAGTTTTTCTTGCTTATTTTGCAATCAGGCTGGACTGAATTTACTAGTTCGACTCTTATTATTAATTGCAGCAGTGCAAGCTGGACCCCCACCAGGACCTTTTGCACTATTGCACAAACCCTCCAGCACGTACAATAGACAAACTCCCCTCTGGGACTGCCTTTAATTACCCACAGTCTGTGTCAGTTTAACCCCACTGAAGTTTAACTTCCATTTTCCAAAGAAGCACATTTGCCACGTCTCAAAACCTGCTGCTGATTCAGAGGACTGCAGACATACAGTGACACAACTGAGCACTGCCAGGACTGGGACCATTGCTACCAGCTGATTCCCTATCCCCTACTGATTTTTCTCCCCATTTTTTGTGTCCATTTATTGAAAAAAAAAACCTTGTGTGTTTTTAAGAGGTACTTACTGGTGCTGAATGTCCCTGTGTAGGTTACTTTGGGTTGGGATTTCTGGTAGCCGGTAATGACAACGATGTATTTTTGTCCACTTCGGAGTCCTTGGATCACATGTTCAGTGCCAGTCAGGTTTTGCTTCTGCACGAGAGAGTGGTCGTGTGCCAAGGTGACAGTGATGTCAAAAGTGTTGAGGTGGTGTGGCTCGGGGCTGGCCCAGCGCAGCCTGGCGCTGCTCTCAGTGACATCTGTGATCTGGATGTCATGGGTCTTTGCTGCAAGGCAAAATCAGAAGAAACAAAGAATGAAGCAGAAAGGTCTCAAGTAAAAAGTGCCTCAGTGCTGCAGGACCTGGAATCACAGAATGGTTTGGGTTGGAAGGGGCCCTGAAGGCCATCTTTTTCCAACTATACCACTATACCAGGTTGCTCCAAGCCTCATCCGACACTTCCAGAGATGATAAACTTAACACAACTTTGGACATACCAAAGAAGCCACTGGGGAAAGGTTTTCCTGCTCTGGCAGAGTATTGGATGAGACCTTTATAAATGCTGTGAGAAATGAGCACTGAAGCGAGAAACACCCAGAAATGTTTGTTTTCATCAAGCTTATGAAAGCATTTACTTTGCAAAAAACTAATTTCTTTTATATATTCCTTTTTATTTCTTATTTATGCAGAGACATGCCTTCGGTGACTGGATAAGCATCCCTGTGCTTTGCACATGTTCTTTGTTAGTTGCTCAGCTACTGCAGATCTGCCTGAAACCCTTTAAAAAATACATGTGAAGTCTCTTTTACAATAACTGTGCTCACATGAAGAGCTTTAGTATTCCCAAATAGGTCTCTATGCTGATTCAGTGATGAAATAGCTATTCACATTAGCTGACAGGGAGTTCAGAGAGTGCCATTGTATGAATCACCATAAATAGCAAAGCTTGGCCAAGGAGTAATGCTGCGAGGAAATCATAGAAAGCAGAAGGGCTATACTACCAGGAGCAGTTCTCTGTCACTGGGTGGATTGTCCCATGTTTAGGTGTTCTGCTTATGCTTTGCCTGAGGGCAGCCTGTCCCCTAATCATCTTGGCACAAAATCCTCAACACAAGTTGGCAAGTTAACCCCCAGTGTAGACCTACAAGTTTGCACCTAAAACTGACCTCTGCAAGCGTGAAATCTGGCCTGTTACTGACATCTCCCGTGGGAATAATCCTCCCAGGGAGAAAGAACAGCCACAGCCCACTGTGGCAGGGACTGGGGAGAGGCAGGACTCGCGTGGGGAGCGCTGCTCACATACCACTTTGTCTCCTCCTGCCGCCAGCCGTGGCGTTGGTGGCGGCGCGGCCGGTGGCTTTGGCGTGGGCAGCGGTGCTGGACACACTCTGGGCCGTGGCATTCCCACTGACCACGGTGCTGGCTGTGGTCTGCTCGGGGGCTCTGCTCTGGGCCGTGGTGCTGGCAGTGGTGGTTCTGGCCTGGGTGCTCACCTCAGGCTTGAAGGTCGCACTGACCACGGTGCTGGCACTGAAGGTCCGGCTTACAGTGGCATTGGGTGCCACATACCTGTCAAAGCAGAAGCAGCTGATATGGCTCTTTGTTTTACGAGCAGCATTTTGGAACTGGAGAGGACGTGACATAAAACCCATTGGTCAGAATCCACCTGCGGCCAATAGTCTTTGCCAGCTTTAGGTTTGCCCACAGCCAAGCAGTGAAAAGTGCTGCAGAGCACTGCCTGTTATTTAGGGCACAAGGCTCAACCTTCTAAAGCCAGGACAGCTCTGTGCCAGCAGTGAGTCTTGGTGACATAAGCCCTCACTTCTCTTGAGAAAATATTAGAATGTATTCTATGAGAGATTCTGTATATCAGATAATACAGGGCTGTCCAGCCTCTTAAAACAGTGTGTTGAGTAGAAAACCCCAAATAAATAGTAATTTGAGGAATTCCTGACCTACAGGATCAAAGGAGCATATACCTCCTTCATATTTTTATACATATATATAAATATGAAATTTAACCAAAATTGAAAATTATATGGGTACTATATCTCTATTGCTCTTTTGATACAGCACTAAGGGAGCTATTAAAATTAACAAAAATATTACTAAAATTATATTAATTAAAAGATAACCCTGATTATTGGTACAGAAGTTGCTTTTTCTTTCTTTTGCCAAACAGGGACTGGGGAATGAAGGCTTCTCTCAAGACAAAGAGGGAGCCAAAAAGCACCACTCATTGTCTAGCAGACAAAGCACTACTTACACTGCTCTCTGCCCGGTGTGCACGGGGTGCTGGCTCTTGCCTTGCTGGTCATTCTGGAACCACTCACACTGTTTCCTTATCTCTGGAGACAGGTAGAAAGCAAAGTCACCTGGAGACAGAGAGAGATATTAAACACTGGTGTTGAAGATGGTGGTTACCCACTGGCAACACATTACATATATTTCTTATCGATTTAAAAAACCCCAACTCTTCTCTTCCTGCTTGCCGTGGACCATCTCTTGACATTTGGTGTGGTTGCTGCAGCAGCATTCTGGGCTGGGAGATTTGTTATTCCAGTTTACAAACATTAGAGCCACAGCTACAAGACACCAGAGGGCTGTGTGTCTTAGTTTGTCATGTGTAAACAGATTTCTTGTAACAAGGCACTTCCAACCACACGGGTGATGTTTTTTCAATAGTTAGAAGTTTCCAGGACTACTGTAAGCAGTTAATGGAAAAAGCAAACTGAGAAAACCTAAACATTTATTTCCAGGTGTTTGCTTCCTATTTAGTGCAAGGAATTTTTTTAAAACTAGCTTTCCTAGAAAAGGTCTGTTTCTTATCCTGGCTGGCTGAGTGTGTTTAGGATCTCTGGCTGCTGGAAGTTCAGCCTGGGGTCTCTAGCTAAGCTGAGATGCAAATTTTCAAGGTACAGTCTGTACATCCCAAAGACAACAGCATTGTTTATCCCTGAGCAAAGAATCCTGTCCATCTGGTCCTTAAATCTGCATGCAGCAACTCCAGATCTCAGCCTGAACCATCCAAAGCCTGCTAGACATGATGTTTATGCTAAAGTTGGGAAGAAAGATTTTCTGGGTGTTCAGGGAGCTCCAAGGGAGTGCTGGCAGGCTGCAAAGGGCCAAGAGCCTCCGTAGGACCAGATCCTGTGAGGCAGACTGCAGATATGAGCAGCGAGCCATGCAGGATGAAGGCAGATCCCACAGGTGAGCCCATGGGGACCAAGTCAAAGCAGACAGAAGTACAAACTCTACTTAGTGAATCAATATGGGATGGAATGGGAAAGCCAAAGTGAAAAAAACCCAGACATACTCAGCTAGGCAAACATATGAGCAGCCACAGATATAGCAAACAGTACAGAAGATATAAACAGATCGATTTCAGTGGGCCCCACTGCCCAAAGACGTTGCCATGCTAGAGCCCCCCACCCAACAGGCAGATAGACCAAGCCTGAGACATTAACCCCTCTGCATTGCTCCTTCCATAACCCTTTGGCTGCAAGATGTTATACTTACTTTTGATAAAAGATGGCAGCAGTCTCCCAAAACGCAGTAAGGGCTCTTCATGAAGCTCTCCTGGTTTATCAACCAACTTGAAGAACACGTCGCTTGGCTCACTAGCTAGGCTGTAGATATTCTTGGCATTCACCTTCCTGCCAATGCCCAAGACAACAAAGAAGTACCCTTTGCATTTGGCATTGGTAACAACCCTCTGCAGGTACTCAAGTTCTTGTTTATTCACTTTGCCTGTCATCATCAGAACTATTACTTTTAGATCCCGATGGTGTGGTGCACTTTCAAAAACATGAGCTATTGTGTGTTCAATTGCACTTCCTAGAGCCCTTGTGCCATGGAGCTGGGTCATTTGGTTGTGAAGGTAGTTAATGATCTTCTCTTTGGATCCATAATCAGTTAGTGAGAACTCGGTTTTTACTGGTGGGAAGCTCGAGTTGGTTTCATGTTCATAAGGAGCTTGCTGGAGAACTGCCACTCTTGCATGGTGCTGCGATACTTTTGGCTCTGAGCTGATTTCCAGGTTAGTGACAAGGTGGGCAATGTACTTCTTCATCTCACTGAACTGCAGAGGGGTGGTGGACTCTGAGCTATCCATGATGAAGGCTATGTCGGTGTCAACATCTGTTTGGGCTGCCCTTCTGTCTCTGAATACAGGTCTCTGGGTACCAAAACCACAGATGGGATTGGGGTCACACACATCTAGGGAAGAAATATAGCAGGTTTCACCAGGAGGAACTAAAAAGGACCCTCTCTCATCATTGTCAAGATCTGCTGAATCATATGAATTACTTTCAAGCCGTGGACATTCACTGGTCCATTACGTGATACGAAAGTCATTTCGTTCCACAACACATTTAGTTATGCATTTAGAATTTTTACATGCTCCTCCGTCCAAGGGCATCTCTGAAGCACTCTGTCATAAATGGCAGAAGGCCATCTTTGAGAGCATTTAGCTATTGGTATTTGGGCTGTTCAAGTGGGAACCAGACAAAAAAGGAGCTTCTCTTTACAAAGTGGAGAACGCCCAGAGAGCCTCATTCACAACACCAATGTTTTTTGCCCAAACCAAGAATATGAATCCCTTGTCTTCATCAACAAAAGGGCTGAGTCCCAGCTGGGCTTCCCTTCTGCACCACTTACAACCAACTGCTGTGTGACCAGAAGGAATTGGCACTGTCTAGAGGAGAAATTGGATGTTTTACCCAGACAAATATGACAAGTCAAGAGCCTCCAGATAGTTTCATTCAGCTGACCGCCGCCGGCTGGAAGAACAATGACATGGCCAACGGCTGTGGCATTGATCTGGTGAGATGAAAGCAGAAAAACACTGTTAGGAACTCTGCCTGCTGTTGTTTACAGCTCAGAGTAAGGGAAGGCAATGCACAACTCTAAGAGATTCTCTGCTCATCACGGTGCTCTTGGTGGATCCCATTTGGAGGAGCCTCATGCTCCTGACCTCAGTTAGTAGAACTAGTTTAGAGTCATAAACTCCAAGAAAAGGATCAAGCACTTGAACCACTGCTCAGTGTGCTTGACTGGGGTTTTTTTGTGGCTTTAAATCTCTGCATGTCCACTCCCCCTTTGCCAACAATGCTAATGTACTCCTAATCTTTCCACCCTTTGCCTTTCTGTTAGACTTTCATCACTATGGAGTCTCCTTCCTTGAGTTTCATACCACACCTGGCACCCTGGAGCCCCGGTCTGGAAAACAAATGACTCACAATAACCTCAGTAGTGTTTCACAGCATGCACTGTGGTGATTAGGGAATTAGGATTACTCTCCTAATAGGCATGCTGGATGGGTTTGGCCAGTAACACTTTCTCAGCACTAAGCACTTGAGGGGCCTGTGGAAGCCAACCCCTCACTGCCTGTAGGATCCAATGCCATCAGTCTCCCCTACAAATCAGACTAAGGTCATCAGCAGAAAACGTAAGAAAGGATGAACGCCCCCAAACCTCCAGAGCTCTGGTGAGAACGGCGTCCTGCCTGCTGGTGAGGAACACGGGCATGACCCCAGCATCGTAGAGTTTCAGCACGGCATCGTTGAGCTGAGGGGAGGCTCTCGTGTCCCCGTTGCTGAAAAACACAGCTACCTTCCTCATAAGGAAGCCACTTCGGGCACGCTTGAAGGTATTCCTGGCCACGAAGGACATGGCAGTCTCCAGGCTGCGTGGCTTTGTGGTCAGCGTTGCCTGGAAGTTTTGGATCTGCTGGAGGAGGGCGGATTTCTTCCTGGCATCAGCAAAGCGGATCTCTGTGGTGACCTCGCTGTTGTAGGTGACCAAAGCCACCCGGGCACCCCGAGGACAGTTGCTCTCAGCAATGGTTAAGTTGTTGACGACTCGGAGCACGGTTTGCTTCATCCTGTTAAAAACATCCCTCCCAACGCCCGAGGAGGTGTCGATAGCAAAGGCGAGCTCGGTTGGGAAGACAGGGCACTCCTTGGGACCTGCCGGGAATGTGCATTGGGGACAAGTCATGACTCAAAGAGCTGTCAGGGCGCAAGGACCATGTCCTCAGCAGGGGTAAATCATTCGTACCATGTGTATGGGGAGGGCAACAACTCTGACACACAGTCACCCTGGGGTTTAAAGGACTCAGTGTGACTTACCATAGCAGCAAGCTGTGGAAGAGATGGAGAGAAAAAGCAGCTTGGTGAGTGCCAGTCATGTAACATGATGGGCAAATAAGGGTAGAGAAAGGGACTTGGCAGAGGACTGATGTACTCACGGCATTTGTCTTTGATGTTCTGCACAAGCGCACATTGCTTTAGAAAACAAAAGAGGGAGAAAGGGGAGAAAAAAGAGATATGTCACACAGCCAACCAAAGAGTATTTCAAAACAAGAGAGAAATTATGCCACACTTACATCTCTGGATTCTCCTTTGTCACCCTTAAGTCCCTGTTTAAAAAAAAAAGTATAAATAAACTGAGAGCAATGTGTATTTTCAGGGTGCCACATGAACCCTCTCAGAATAATTATTTAACCATGGGTTATGCAGAAGCCAAGGGAAAACCCATCTGTTTTCAGCTGTGTTTCCAGCACAGGGGGGAGTGCTTTCCCACGTGAGGAGTAAACACAGCTGAGGCCAAACCCAAAAGGGTCTTTAAGGTCCTTTCCAACCCAGACCATTTGACAACTCTTTGCTTCTATGACTTACGATGCTCTAAGTTCACACCACCTCGGTCTTTTTAGGGTGCTCTATGCCACCCAGGTTTGGTCATGGACCATATCCTGTGTGGGGTGATAAATGATAAGGAGTTGATTACCTCCTAGAAGGAATTTTAAGGGGCATATTGCCATGGGGAAATCGTAGTGCCTGGTAAGAGCACGTCTCCTGACTTTTTCCTTCGGTTTGAGGAAGGGTAAATATTTGTCAGTGATAAACAGCTAGTTAGAAATTTAGAGACACATCCAAGACAAATAAAGAGGGATTTGCCCAACAAATCAGCAGGAGGTGATGATGGGCTTATTTTCCAGTCCCTGGCACCAATAGGGGCCACCATATTTCTCAGTCAGGAGTCTCTCCAGGGCTGAAACCAGAGGCTCCATCAGAATGCAATGAACACTTACAGATGGTCCAGGGTATCCAATCTCTCCTTTCTGACCAGGTGCCCCAGGTTCTCCTGCATCTCCCTAGAGACAGAGAGCAGAGAAGTTCTATCCATGAACATCTGCAGGAGGACTGCCAGGAGCACTTGGGGGAAAAGATGTGTACATCTCTCAGGGCATTCATACAGAAGGGGAAAATTTTGTCATGGTTCAACTTACTCTACGGCCTCTGTTTCCTTTTGGGCCAGGGCCTCCAACAACACCACGGTCACCAGGTCCACCCTGGTTGGGGAAAAAAAAAACTGCAGCTCTAAATCATGGCTACAATCCTTGGAAAAGGAATGCATAGCTCATGGGCTGCACCCTACCTTGGGCCCTGGGTAGCCTAGGAAGCCACGTTCTCCCTGAAACAACAGACAAGGTTTATTTGAATGTGTTTTAGAAAATACCTTTCTCCATCTGCACTGGAGACCTTGGCAACTTCCTTGTCCTTGTTAAGGAAGTGGGAATGCTCAGCATACACCTACCTTTCTGCCTTTAGGACCTGGGCCACCAATTCCATCTCGTCCATCATCACCCTAAAATTGGAAAGCCAAAGTTGTTAGTATGCAGTCGTACGTAAATAACTTAAACCCCACAGGTACCAACAGCATCAATAGAAAGAATCCACTGAAGCCACAGACCTTTGAGAAATTCTTAAAGGTTTCTCAAAGTTCTTTCAGTGTCCTCAACAGCGCAAGGCCATGGCCACACTTACCATCTCTCCTCGTGGGCCGGGCTGTCCATTTGGCCCTTTGAGTCCTGGGTTTCCAGGCTCACCCTGCAAAACAGGAGCATCTGCTAAAGCATGTGCTGAAACTCCAATCAGCTCTGAGCCCTTCCCACCCCATCAGCACTAGTTTCTTTACACAGACCAGTCTGCAGCAGTCCTTGTGGCAGAAAGGCACGGCTGCACTTACACAGCCAGCAATTCTGCCAAATGCTTCCTCTTTAGTGGGACATTTAGTGCTTTCAGGAAAGATAAAACCATGTAGAGTGTCTGGAGAGATCCAGCACAACCACCTTCCCAGGCAGGCATTGTTTAAGAGTCTGACCAGGAAATTCACTTGGGAATCCCAATTAGTCACTTTTGCCTCTCTGTTCAATGAAACAGAAGCCTAATGAGACAACCAGAGCACAGACCTTAGTTCACTCCACACTGTACAATCCCAAGAGGTTCATCTCATATACGTTTTTAAGCTCACATAAAATCCAGAAGCTTTTCAATGCTGCTTAGTTTTGTTTTCATTGCTAATGCCAGTGCTCAGGGAGACATACCTTCCGTCCCAGGGGACCGATCCTGCCACGCTCTCCTGGGGGTCCTGGAGGTCCACCACCAGCCTGCAATGGAAATGGGCAGAGGCATGTTGGCGGCTTCTCAAGAAAACTTGGGGGCCAGAAACCAGGGGATTGGGTGACCATAGAAATCATGTATTGCATATGAGGGCTGATGCCTCTCATGACACTTGAGGAAATTCACAAGTCTGGTTCATGGTTGGGAAGGGCTGGAGGTCCAGTTCAGTTCAATGCACATCAGCATCAACTTATGTTGTACTTAGAGAACCCCTCTGGGAAAGCAGGAGGGGAAGATCATACTTCCAGTTTTATATCCATGAATATGCAGTAGGAGGGAGAAATAAATACATGGGGGGACCCAGCAAGCATGTGAGATGGTCATGCTCTGCTTTCAGAGGTTGAAACATCACACAAGATGCCCTGCCAGTCACTCAGGGTGTTCTGTAACTAAAACTGCAAACCACAGAGAGCCAAACACTGAAGTCCTGACTCCTCTGTAGTTGCTTTTGACTTTCTCTCTTCCATAACTCTTGATCAAGAAATCTTTAGCGTAAGTTGGGAAGAGAACCATGCTGAAAGAGTGTGTTATAAGAGAGTGGAACAGAGTTGGAGCCCTAGGAGTAGAAAATGGAAAGACACGTTGGCTGAATCTTATTAGTTCAACACGGATATAGTTAGGTCAATCTGAGATACAACAGGTTTACCCTCGGTCCAGGAACACCTTGCTCTCCTCTTATGCCTGGTGTGCCAAGCTGTCCAGGGGGACCCTGCATGGAGAGAAAAGAGAGACTGTCAACACACAGAGGCAGAAACACACTGAGATCCCAAGGGAAAGCAAATGCTACAGCACCTGAGAGGTGGTTTATAAACACATCACACTTTGGGTGGTGTGAATGCACTGGGCTTGATGTCCCAGGGCAGTGCAGCCAGGCCACAGCACACCCAAAAATACCCACATCCTGACAGTCCTTGCTGAGGAGACTCTTTGGCTCAGTGGTTGTGATGAAATAACCCAACAGCATCATGAGGCAAGACATTTGCCCTGCTGTAAAGTCACTAACCTGAGGCCCTCGCACGCCTTGCTCTCCAGCTGGCCCTGCCTGCCCAGGTGAGCCCTTGGTGCCCTGCAAGTACAAAACAGGACAGTGCAGTTGGCATGGGAGGACATGGTCAGCACCATGTGAAGTGAAAGGAGATCTCAGGGTATTTACAGCTGCACAAAGAGCAGGGAAGAACAGATTTCTGGGGGTTTTCTTTGGGCTTTTTTTTCTTTGATTGGGCTTTTTTTCAGAATATGGTTATAGCAGAGAATAAGCACAGTGTTGGTGGGGTAATTTGCCCCCTACAATCAACAGGCATAAACCTCCTTTGTGCTTTGGCCCTGTTACACTCCTCCAGCAGCACATGGAGACGAAGCATCTGACCAGGGAATGCTGCAGGCAGCCCCAGGCATGTGGACAGCCAGTTCTGCACTGGGTCCAGCAAGAAGGGAGATGAGCCTGAGTAGGAAGAGCAGGGAAATTTGGAGGAGAGAGAAGGCAGAGAGGAATAAGGACATCTCTCAAGACATGTCTTTGGGTGCTGTGGCTGCCTGGCCCAGGGTGTGGCAGGAGCCCCACGTGTTGTCCCCATCACCACTTACCTTAACCCCTATCGGTCCCCTTCGTCCTGGCATGCCCTGGAATGGAGAAACAGTGAGGCTTGTTACTTGAGTATGCAAGCACGTTTCCCTGTATTTTTCAGATCCATGTATAGATGCTTCTCGTAGTCTAAAAGTACATTTTAATTGTTTAAACTACTGAGAAGAGAGAAATGCGCAAGGCCAGCTCTCTTAAATCAAACCTTGGCATGTTTTCTCCTTCCTCACATCCCCCAGCACTCTACCACACAGATGTCTTGCTCCTTCATGCATGCAGAAGTGTGTCACCATTCCTGGGATGGGAGCAGAGAATGCATCTCCAGATGTTCCAGCCACACCAGCCCCAGTTTGTTTTTTGCCAAAATTAAGATGCGTATCACAGAATCATGGAATGGCTTGCATTGGAAGGGACCTTCAAGATTATAATTCCAACCCCATTGCCATGGGCAGGGACACCTTCCCCTAGGATCAGATTGCTCCAAGCCCCATCCAACCTGGCCTTATATATAAATCAGGTGTAGCTCTACTGATCTGAGCACTGAGTAATTTGCATGGGAATAAATTCAGGATTAGACCATTCAAGTCTCTACAACAAGCCAGGATGCCCCCAGGCATCTTCCTCTAGAGTTGTTTGTTTTTTTCTTCCTGCTTGGTTGATTTTGGAGATTGAATTCCTGATGACTGTAAACCAAAATACATGAGAAGGCAGGAGGGGAAAAGTTCTTGTCAATGTCAGCTTGGCCCCTGCTGACTGGGGGTCTGGCAGCTCACCTTCCTCCCGACTCCACCGTCTTGGCCCTTGAGCCCTGGCAGGCCTGGTTCTCCCTAAGGGAAAAACAGAAGCCAAGTGAGAGCCCTGAGATGAACAGGCACTGGGAAAGTAGGTTCAGTTCTCAAAAAACGGGTCCTTTCCTGTTCTCACACAAATTATTTAATAGCCCTGCATTAGTGGGAATCCTTCTATCAACTCAGAGCATTTTTTTCAATTTTCTGAGACAGGACAATTTGTCATTCCCATTCTTTGGGAAGTGCATTCTGACATTTTAAGATGCATTTTTATTCTGAGCTGATTTGAAAACGGATGAGTTTTGAAATTTTCCAAGGAGTGTGGATTTGGTATCATCTAAACAGTTCTCTGCTTTTGTGTATGACCCACAAGAACATGTGAAGTTAATTTCCACGTAGAAAGTTATTTTCAGCAAAAATATCAGAAAAGGCAATGTAAAACAGTAATTTTTTACAGGCACTTATTACACAAAACATCTTCTAAACTGACATCTTCCCAGTGAAAGTTTTAGTTGCAAACCAAAAACATTTTCTAGTGGGAAAAAACCCCACTCCATCTGACAAGGCATGATGAGTTTAAGAAATTTGCACCTTTTTGGCAGCATCCCTTTTTCTTACTTTCTCTGTCCCATCCTATTGTAAAAACCAAAGAACAACACAAGACAACAAAGAAATTTTACCATTGGTCCAATTTCACCCTTCTGGCCTCTGGAGCCCCGTTGAGTGTTATCAGCTCCTGAATCTCCCTAAAAGCAACAGAGCAATGAGAAACATCTGTGTAAGTGGGGCATGAAAATCAGGCATCATAAACTGCTCTGCTAGAGCTCAGGACCAACTTTTCTGTTATTTTTTTCTTTTTTGACTGAATTAAAGTATTATTGCTGTTTTCAGACAGACACAGCTTTTCAACCGAGAAATAATAATACTGCAGAAGGGGAGGAAATGGGATTTTAATACAGTGAAACAGTGATGGATGGGTTGGTATCAAGAGGCATGTGGCACCCACATGTCATCTCCCAGTCCCTGCTCTGTCACTGGACCTGCCACTGTCAGGCACCATTTAATAAGCCTGAGCTGATGAACCCCCAGGAGCCGTGGAGAGTGGGTGGAAAGGGAAGAAGATGCCTTAGCAGTATTTACCGGATCTCCTCGGAGCCCACGGTCACCTCGCTCTCCTCGTTCACCTTTGACCCCCTTATCACCCTGAGGGAAGAGACAGAGAGTTGGGAGAGCAGCCCTTGCCTGTCAAAAGTGTCTCCGCCCAGGTCCTGAGGGAAGCATGATGGCTTTCCACTCTCCCCTGGTTCAAAGCCACCTTTACACCATCATCCAGCCCCGCTGTAAAAGTGATTAAAGCCTACCCTCCTGCCAGAGTATCCCTTCTCTCCAGAGGAGCCAGGCAAACCCTTGTCTCCCTGAAAAACAGAAAAACATTTCAGAATATTTGTCACTTCCAAGGTGCTCCTTAGACACTTCACTGAAACATCTTTTTCTCAAGAGTAATGCAATTAAAATGACTGACCTCTTCTCCATCGATACCATCCAGACCCATTTCTCCCAGTTCACCCTGTGAAAGAGAGGTGAAGGGCAAAAGCTCACTGAAGGAAAGGGCAGCAAGGAGGGGGAGCACGATGTGACCATACACTTGTGCTCACCACTGTGGCATGAGGAAATAGCTCCTTACCTTCTCTCCTGGGAATCCCCGAGAACCCTAAAGAGAGCAGAAAAGGGAGTTACTCCATTTTTGCCCAGTTCATTGCTGTGGGAAGTGGTAGAGGAGGAGGGCTGGGCTTGGTGGCAGACCCAGAGCCAGGACCAGGGCAAGACTTCCCCTAATTCCTCTTATGCCAATATTTTTCTTCAGCTGCCTCCTCAAGACTTGTGCCAAGATAAAATATGTGGATCATGGGCTTAATCCAGTTTATCCAATAAATTAGATCACTCTTTCACCACAACTCTTTCTCCACTGACTTTTTTTCCTCTCTGCACCCATTTTTATATTAATCCAGTCCTGGTGCCTTTGACAAGACTGGACAGACTTTTAAAGAGACTCAGTATCTCAGCTGCAACTAACAGGTTTGGTTCATGAATTTCTCTTCTCCCTGCCAGAGGATCCTGTGGTTGGAGCCAATAGTAGGAAACATCCCCTTAATTTCACTGAATAATTCCCGTAAATATTATACGTTTCACCACCTTTTCTGGCTGCTGTTTTAAAGCTCCTCTTTTAAACCACAGCCATGGCTCACTTGTCTCCCTCCTCCCCAGCAGGAGATTTCCATCCACACACTGTCCCAGCTCTGAGCCACCCTTTGGTGTCAAGAACAGATCCATCTCTTCACTGAATCCTTCCCCCAGGGCCAAACTGCAGAAAATAGATCAGCCTTGTCTGTGGGTTGAGCCTGGCTCTCTGGGCTGCCCGTCCACTCTTCACAGCAACACTAAAGCCACAACTCCTGATGAAAGCCTGGATGCTTGGCCAGGTCAACACTGCCACTTGAGTGGACATGGCAGTGGTTGTGCAATCTCCTGAAGCAGCAGGAGCTGCCCTTGGTGGACTCCTACACACTGAACTCTGGGTCTGCTCAGTGCAGGCTGGTGCCACACATACCTTTGTTCCTCTGTGCCCAGGGCATCCCTGGAAACCTTGTGTCCCGTTCACACCTGGAGGTCCACGCTCACCCTGTGGCACGAAGGGGAAAAAGCAATGGTCAGAGTTTGCCTGCTAAGCATGTTTCTGTGGCTGACCTCCACAGGAGGTGGCTTGGAGGCACAGGGGCAAATGGAACAGCAGATTTTGTCTGATCACCCCCCCCATCTCCTGCCCACAACATTCCTCATGTACAGGTCTTTATCACTGAGAGAGAAACATCCTTCCCAAACCCTCAGCTGTGAAAGAGCTTTATAAAACTTCTCTTCCAAAAATAAAATGCCAAGATGAAACCCTCAGAGCTCTGCACAGACATCTATTCCCATCCTGACCTTCAAGCCCCAGGAAAACACTGCATTGCATGCGATGTCTCACCACAGTGTTTGGCCTCTGCCTGTGCTATTGGCCTCGGCTTCACCTCCTGGGAGTGATGTGTGGGGTTTGTTTATTACAGGGGTGACGTGGGATTCATGAAGAGTTTGGACAAAGCAGTGCTAGTAAGAAGTCATGGGACTTATGTTGTCTGCCATGTGATGGATAGAATCATCCCTTTTGGTTCCATTCTTGGACTAACTCAAGTCCTTCAGCTGCAGGAATACTTTGGCATAGGCTGCAGCTTTGATAAAGCTCGGGATTTTATTTGCCTTGGAGAAGTAGCACAGACCTGGGTCACATCAAATAATGGGAGTTCTTCTCCAGCTCTCAAGAAGCTCCTTACTGACTTTATCCCAGGAGCAACTGGAACCTGAGTTGCTACTCAGGCTTCCAGGCAGGGGAAACTCAAAGTTCTGCTTTTTGTTTCTTCTAATCCACACCCACAACCTCAGCAGAAAATATTTAGTGGAAAAGCTTCTAAATGATTTGCTATGGGGAGGTCCCTGTTTGAGCAGGGGCCATCACTCACCGGTCCTCCCTCGTCACCAGGATAGCCTCCGTAGCCAAGATCACCCGTGACACCCTAGAAGACAACAGAGAAGATTACGCATTTCCTTCATAGTTCTGTGATTGATATTCAAGATTTCCCTAGATTTGCACAAAGCATTTGCTCGGTCATCTGTGTCAACAAGTTAATGTGAGAAACCATGTCCTTTCATGTCCCTAAATTGTTTCATAAGATGCTTCATCTCCTCCACCCAGCCCCTCATCTCTGCCCTCACGGATGTTTTACGACACAGAGGCTGTGAGGAAAGGGAAGAAGAGCAGCTCTCAACCCCTGTGCATGGCCAGGGTCACTTTTAAAATGAGGGGAGCAAGTGAAGATGATCTCCCCATTAACATCACCCACTACAACCTGCACATCACCCACCCATCACCACCAGGTTCCCTTGTACAAGGACCTTTTATGCCCAGACAAAGGGACCTACCTTTGGTCCTATGGGGCCTGGCACCCCTCTGTCTCCTCTCTGTCCTGAGCACTTGCATGGCACCTTGCAGCATGTCCTCTCTGCAATGTTATCCTGCAGTAAATAACACATGACACAACATGAAGATGTAAGAAACTTGGCAGAGCTCCAATGCCATAACTCTTGCAAGGCTGTGGAACTGCTCCTGTGACAAGCATAACATTGATCCAGAAGCATTCTGGGCTCTCTCTGCCTTGAAACACCCCCAACAGCAAGAGAAGGAGGTGTGTGTTCACAGACTGGTTAAGTTACATGGTTAGGAAGCAGAGGCCAACACTATATTTTGGGTATCAGAGGGAAGGGTTTAAATGGGAACTGCATGGGGCAGAATGTGCAGAGTGCATTTAGCAGAAGATCAGTGCCCAGAGCGGCACCTGTCACTGAAGCGAGAAATCTCATCTCCAAAGAAACCAATCCAGGTTGTGGAATAAGCCATGAGAAAGTTGTAGCAGTGAGTGGCTCACCAGCAACCCGCAGGCTGAGAACAATTTGTGAGCACAGAGTAAAAGAGAAAAAATAATTTAAAAGAAAGATAGGAACGCAGAGAAATCACAGCTTGTTTTTGCATCATCCAGCAGAAAGAAAAAAAGAAATCACTTTCTTTGCCAAGTACATTGCTGGCTGCAAATGTTTCCTGCCAGCTTTGCACATTTACATTTTGGGAGGATTTTCCTGGGCTGAATTACTTGGGGATGGGCTTGATGACTAGCTCTTATCCCAAACCCCAGAGTTCACTCCCAAGTGGCTGCGCTTTGATGTGCAGAAAAGGGCCCAGCAAGGTTACCACAGGGATCAGTGGTTAAGCCCAATCTTATTAAATCTACTGGAAAAGGAGCTCAACCATCCTGGTAGCAGATGAGAAGTTGGGAGGAACTGGACATTCCAAGGTTGGGAGCAAAAAATGTAACAGACTCAAAAGGGACTATGTATATGGGAACAGAGTAAATCTGTGAGGAAGAAAGAATAGTGGAATGGGTTGGGGGACCTTAAAGGATAACTCCTTTGTCTGTTAAAAGCATTTCTGAAATACAGTGGCTTACTATTTGTTTGCTTTTTCCGATTACATAAATATTAAGTGGAAACTAACTAAACAGAATCAGCTCAGGGAAAAAAACCTAGAAAGCTGTGCTTCTGCAAGACTCTCAGCACTCGCCAGGCACGACAGGACATGACCATAAGGTTAACAAACCCAACAGTATAAATATAGGCAGAGGGCAGGTTTTTGGCATGGCAGCTTTTGATGGTGTCTTATCCCATGCCACTTGACCTAATGCCTCATCTGGAGTAGGGTTTCTCCAGGAGTGGTATGAGACCAGGCAGCGCCATGATCTGCTCTTAACTTTATTTGCTGTGGCATCTGTAAAAAAGAGCTGACGTGAGGTAGGGAGGGGAGAGGAGCAGAGCCAAGAGGGTGTAATCCAGCCACGGTTCAGCCCTGCAGAAGATCCAGCCGTGGGCTTTCCTCCAGCACTACAAGGCAGCGCTGCCTGTGCCAAGGTACTCACAAGCTGCTCTGCCAGCTCGAAGTCCAAGTCCAGCAGGTTAACTCTGAGCGGTCTGTTGTAGGTGAACCCACGACCAAACTCCAGCTGCATCACTCTGTCGAAATTGCTCACTCGGTCCAGCCCGACAAAGATCAGAGCATTGACACCTGAGAGGAGGGAAGCAGAAGGGGCTTTGGGATGGGGCGAGGTTCTCTGCAGAGCCTGCATGCCCTCCCATGTGATGACACATCCTTATCCACCCCTTTGATCGCAAAAGGAGCTTATTTGACTGAGAACAGGCACGTTCAGAGCAAGTTACACATATGTTTAGGTGGCATCAGGCAGCTAAATGCCACAGGAAGACACTGAAGAACAGAAGTGCCTGTAGAACTCATGAAATCCTTATTCCTTACTCCCAAAGGCCAGTGGATTAATGAGAAATGGTGGTTAAATGGGGCACATGTTAACATGGACTCTAATCACCACCTTGAAGAGTAAAAAAAGGTTACCTTCTGCATGCAAAGTAGCTGAAGCAGCCTCCAGCTGATTTATTGGCTCATCTGCACCATCAGTAAAATGGATTATAACCTGGGAGAGAAATAAGTTTATGTCAGAAAGTTTCAGAAACAATCAAAGTACAAGCTGAAGGGCCTTTTCCCAAGGGACTCTTCATCCGAGAGGAGATGGGGCAACTGCTATGCCTTTTCCAGGCCATGTTCCTTCCAGGCATTTCTGTGCCAGGTTCCTGTACATTTGTCTCATGCAGGGAGACATCCAGAGAGCAATAGTTTGCAGCAGTGGGCACTGGCTGCAGCTGTGCTCACCAATCGTCAGGACAGGACCTTGACAATGAAGTGAGAGCAGGGGAAACAAGTAGGTTTAAGTGACCCAATTTACGGTGAATAAATTTACTTATTTAATGAACAATTTTTTAAAAATCATTATGAGTTTACAGTTGGGGCTTTTTTGGTTTTTTTAAAATACATCAGAAGCCAGCTCCCCTGGCCAACACCACCCCAGTGGTCCTTGGGTTTGACTCACCTTGGCGCTGCCGGAGGGCGAGGATCTGAATTTGCTCAGGTAGGACCTCAGCGTGTCGGCCGTGAGGAAATAGGGCCCGCGGCTGCGCATGTCCCGGAACCTCTCAAAGAGCTCAGGCTGGTACTCGGAGAAGTCCAGTCCCTCCACGGGTCCCCCCTGGGCCTGGGCCAGGATGGCCACCCTGACGTTGGGCACCTGGTTGCCAGTGCAGCTGATCTTCTGCATCTGTGTTATTCTGTTCAGCACGGACTCCACTCTGGACTCCAGAGCTCTCTGGGAACTGAATACATTTTGGCCAGGCCCAACATCCGAGACATCGAAGCCAATTATCACATCTAAGTCACAATCTGAAAGGGAAATTCAGAGAGAAGAGCGCTTTTGAGCAATATGATGATTGTTTTTCAAGTAATGGTATTTTTAATTACTCTTTTAGTCATTAGTGAAGAGATTGTGTTACAAGAACTGCCACCACTTGATACGCAAGTGCCATCTATTTCCTTTCATCACCGCAATGATAACCTGGAAAAATTTGCATTTTACTAATTTTCTTTTTCTTTTCTTTTTTCTCCCTTTTTAAAAATATTTTTTGCACTGGGAGGAACTGCTTAAAGCAAGTCCAAGAGAAATTTTAATTTTCACCAGGCTCCTTTTTCTCCACTGCATGAAAACCTGTCAGTACTTGCACAGTGTGTATGTACCCTTTGCCTGTGCTTGAAGTGACAGTCCTCCAAACTCAGGGATGTAGAGGGAAGTGACAGCCAGGTAACTGATCTCAAATCCCTGAAAGGTGTAGCCAAGATTTATATGGGATAGCTGGGAATTAGGGCAGAAATAGGATTTGAAGATGCTCAGCCCAAGCTAACAAGGCACTGCACAGTCTGCCCTTGTGCTGGGATATTTAGTCTGGGTGTGGAATCACCCTGCAGCCATCAAGCTGGGGTTGGTCTGGAGCATGGGGCAATCAGGCTGCTGGATGCCTTTCCTCAGGATTTCATGTCTCCTCCTACATAGGCTTTCAAACAGGGAGGTGCTGGAATCCTCTTTGATATTAATCCCCCCGGTGCTGCGCTTGGGGAGCACTCATGGTTACCACCAGCAGTGGTTTCCTTCTCCCTGCACTCAGGTTTCATTCTCAGCTGCAGCTGCTGCTCAGCTCAGGGCTGCTGTGGCTTTCCAGCTCCTCCAGAGCTTCAGGAGATGCCTCTGCTCAAAGCCAGAGGGCTGAGCCGTGGTCAGTCGTGCTGGGAGTAGGACTGGCTGTACTGTAGTAAGTAAAACCAGCTGCTGGGAGTCTCCCCCAGCAGCAATACCAGCTCCCTTACTCACCACAATTCCCCTGCTCAGCTTCTGGAGTAGTCGAATCATGGGATTCCTTCTTAAGGCAATTCTACCTTAATCTAAAAACACTCGTGGCCAGCTTTTCCTCATATCCTTGTCAGGAGATCCAGTGAGCACCCTGAATGGTCTGGCAAGAGTTTTCCCACTCCAGTGTTTGAAGGGGTTATGAGAGAGCTGGAGAGGGACTCCATGCAAGGGCATGGAGGGACAGGACAAGGGGGAATGGCTTCCCACTGACAGAGGGCAGGGTTAAATGGGATACTGGAAAGAAATTTTTCCTGGTGAGGCACTGGCACAGGTTGCCCAGAGATACCTGGAACTGTTCAAGGCCAGGCTGGGTGGGGCTTGGAGGAACCCAATCAAACAAAAGGTGTCCTACGACAGGGAGGTTGGAACTAGATAATCTTTGGAGTCCCTTCCAACCCACACCATTCTAGGATTCTATGATTCTACGATTTCCAGAACACTGTGTATGCCTGAATGGCCAAGAAGTCCAATTAGCTTGTAATAGACACTGAGGGCAAAACAAGGACCAACACTTTTCATTTTGGCACTAAAGGAGTTTGTCTGTTCAGATGATACTGTCACCATGTCCCTACCCATCTGGGAGGAAGGTGGTGAGACTTAGTCCATAGGCAGCTAAATAAAGGACCTCCTCCAAAACAGTGATAGGAGGCCAGTGATTTAGTGCCTGATTGTCACAGCTGAAATTATTTCCAGCACGATGGCACCTCTGTGGTGATGTTACACCAGTTGGTCACACAGGAACAGGCAGCTCTTGTACCAAAGGTTTGCAGCCTCCCATGACACTCATGAAAGAGGAATGAACCCATGCTTCACCTCAGGCTACAGGCAAAGCACAACAGTAGAATGGATAAATCCATCAAAACACTTTGGATACTTAAAGCCATCCTTTAGAATGCCCTTAGCACATTGTGAAAGAACTGTGCTTACCTCTCGTCACATCTGTTGTTCCTGGGCACAGTTTCTCCTCCATAGCGGCTTCCAGCGTGACCAGGACCTGCTCATTGAGCTCGGACAGCTCCTGGGCTGTGGATGCTCTGAAGCTCATGGCGCTCTCGCTGGCCAGCATGCTGACTTCCTTCAGGTCGATGTTCCTCACACCCACTGCGAACACCTTCACCCCCTTCTGTGTGATTTCCCGGGAGGCCCCTGGCCCGTCATCCGTAGACTTCCCACCCGTGACGATGAAGGCGATCTGGGGCACCCTCTGGTCGATTCGGCTGCCGGCCTCCTTCACAAAGTGTCTCTCCTGGATATGCCTGATGGCTGCGCCGGTGTTTGCCACTCGCCCACCTTTGTAGATGACTTTGTTGATGGCATCTAAAATTTGAGGTTTGGTGGAGTAGTCCTTGAGGAAAAACTCGTCGGTGACATCTGAGTTGTACTGGGCCAGTCCTACCTGGATAGAATCACCATCTCTGTAAATGGCATCCACCACAGAGTAGACGAACTGGAGAACTTCTTGGAAGTTATCTCTCCCCAGATTGATGGAGCCATCCAGCAAAAACACAATGTCAGCCTGCTTTTTAACTTCTGAAAAAATCACAAAGAAAACATAGTTGTTAACAATTGTTTGGGACATCTACAATATTTAAGCTGCTTAGTGCTTTTTGAAGTAGCACTTTGCAAAGTTAAGTTTCTCTCTCCTTCCTGCCATTTCAGTTTCATCAACCCTTGACAAGACTTTACATCCTCACAAGAAGAGAGGTCTTATATAACACTTCATATAGCATTACTTGTTTTTGTGATAGACACCCTCATCTCCTTTCAAATTTAATTCCATTCTTTTCTAAGCTCAACAAAATCTATTTCAAAGCGTTCTTTTCACCAGTGCAACTAAAAGGATGGGAATCAAAAGGTGTTATTATGGAACCATTTTCACATTATACAGATACAGTTTGTAGTCTGTTCAGAAAAGTCTACAGGAAGAATAGCAGCCTTACCAGGTGGGAATGGTCCAGGTAAGTCAGTTGTAGGTATTGGGAGCTCTTCAAGAATATTCTGCACCCTCTTTTCCAAAGTTGGGAGTCCTGTGAAGTCCTGTACCACAAGCACATGCCCAGGATCGCTGGTAATGATCTGCAGCTGGTCCCTGTCCGCATTCCTGGCTCCGATACCCAGAGGTTTGATGTTTGCTGAAGTGATCACATTAGCAGGTCTGTTCACGTCATCCTGGGACCGGTCTCCGAGGATGACAACGAGGTGCTGGGGCACTCCATCCTCTATCCTGCTCCCCGCAGACTTGATGAAGTAGTTCTTCACCACGTAGTCCAGGGCTTTGCCAACATTCAGGGGGGACCCCCCTTTAAGCCTCAAACGGCGGATGGCTTGCAGGATGGCATTTTTGGACTTGTGGGTCTTCAGCTGGAACTCAGGGAAGACACCATTGCTGAACTGCACCACCCCGATCCGCACTTTGTTTGGCCCCACTTCCAGCTGCTGAACAATTCTGCTGATGAAATCCCGAATGTGAGCAAGCCCGTCGGACCGAACACTGTCGGAGCTGTCAATGAGGAAGACTATGTCCTTTTCCTCACCAGAAATATCTGTGGGGGAGCAAGGAGAGAGGACATCATTGGCATGCCACATCTTTGCTCAAGCTTCGCTGCAGCATTTCTGTGCCATCTGCTCCCCTGGGAGGTAAAGCTGTGCAGCATCTTTTAGCCAGCTTTAGGCCACAGTGTTTTGGGGGGCCTCTCCAAAAGGGCTGGTGTGCGAGTGGGCATGTGTGTGCTAACAGTGTGCCTAAGGTTTGAAGCATGCATTACTATGAGCCTTATCTGTTTTGTTCATTAATGCTCTTACCTGGCTTTGTCAATGTTTCCAGCTTTGTGTCTGTTCCCTAGAGAGCTGCTGGATGTGAACAGGCAGCTGTACACACTGCAGAATTTGAACTGAAAATTGAAATAGGTAACATATAGACTTGAAAATCCCAAGTTATAATATATCTAGGTACTTGGGTAGAATTTCCACCTATCTCAAAGTTTCCTTCCAAGACTGTATATGTGCTACACACTTGCTTTTATCTAAGGATATCTCTGACTTATAGAGGGGTTTTTTGTGCAACATTTACTTGAGTAGCAACCCAGAGAGAGCCAGTCCTGATAGCACCTTACCTATGGGGGGTTCCACGTCTCCCAGCAGCTGCCTGATTTGGTCCACAGTCAGGGTTTCAATAGGAGTCAGCAGCTTCTGCTCGAGGCTGGGAAGTTCCTGGAAGCTGGAGACTTGGAATACATAATCAGGACTAAGTGAAATCTGTACCATCTCCTCAGTATCCACATTCTTTGCTACCATCATAGGGGCCACCCCCACTTGTTTGACTTGGAGTGACGGATATGTCAAGTCATCATCGGACTTGCGGGAGGAGAGGATGATCAAAAACTGAGGGACGCCCTCCTCTATGCGGCTGCCGGAGGGCCGGGTGAAGATGGTCTTTGCCACAAACTCCAGGGCCTCCCCCACGTTCACCTGCTGGCCACCCTTGGACCGCAGCTGCCTCACAGCGCTCTGCACCTCGTCCTTGGTGGAGTGGGTGTTGAGCAGGAACTCCACGTGGGGGTGCTCGCTGAACTGGACCACTGAAATCCTGGTGGTGTCAATGCCCACGTCCAGGTTGTTCACAATCCTGGCGATGAGGTCACGGATGAGGTAGAACTCCTGAGCGGCGTAGCGGGAGCCATCGATCATGAACACGATGTCCCTCTTCACAGATGCTGCAGGAAAGAAGGCAGTGGTCAGGAGGTGCACCTGGCATTGCTTATGGAGAGCAGCTAAGCTCATCACCTGCACCACTGCCTCGTGCCTTTGGCCACGGGGAGGATGCTTATTGTGTCATTGCCAGTGACATCTCCTGGAAGCCCCAGCAGACAGCTCTGGGTTCAACACAGAGATAGGGCCATCCCCAGGGAATGCAAGAACAGCAAGTTCCAGAGCAAAGGAAGCAAAAGGGAGCAGGGGACAGTTGGAACAACAATTCCTTGTGGGATCTCCATCCAAGGAAATGCAGCCTGGTGACAGTTCTTACTCAGGGCAGGTTGCCAGGCAGCCTAGGATGGTTTTACAGTCAGAACCACCCCTCTTTCTTTGGGTTTGTCCTCCAGGAAAGTTTATATCTGATTATTCTCTCAGCTTCTGCCTTTCCAGGATGACTTTTTGATTCCTAATGAAGTGTTTTCTGCAGTGGTAATTCAGGTCAGAGCCTGAATTATTGCAGAATATCACACTGATAAATGGGGATGAAGGAAAGCTGTCTGGCTTAGAAGGGGATGGTGAGCTTCTAACAGACTGATGTGGGGTACTCTTCTTCTCAGGCATACACTGGCTGTATTTCATTCCAAGTGAGACCAGAAATGGAAGATCTGATCCTTTTCCTGATGCCCCCTTCAAATTTCCCTTCCCCAGTGAATGAGGGTGGCAAATACAAGAAAACTCAGCATGTCCTACATTTAGCAGAGAGTTGACCTTGATTATAATGGTGTGATGGTGTCCCTGTAGCATCTAAATGATGCTAATTTCCATTCCAGAAGAAATAGCATGGACTTAAAATCCATCCATGTAAAATAAGATTAAGGGAATAGTGTTCACTTTGTGGGTCTTCCATGTGGATATAGCACGGACCACCTCGAGGGACTGGGCTGAGAGGTGGCTCAGCTTAATTACACAGCTCCTACCAAGCCTAAGTAGTACACCAACATGAAACCAAGATGGACTTGGGGTCTTAGCCATGACCATCTTTGCTTTTCTCAGTTTGTGTTGCAACCATGATGTTGCTAAACATCATATTTTGCTGCTGGCTCTTGGTGCAGACACAAACATCTTCTCACCTGGGCTGGGTGATGTAAAAACCAAATCAGGGGCAAGTGACTCTATCTCTTTCTTGGTCAGTCGGATGACTCTGTTCGAGACGACCTGCTGCACTGAGTCCAGCTGGCTGAAGTCGGGAACAGAGATAGCAAAATCCGGTAGGAAGGAAAT
Organism: Campylorhamphus procurvoides; assembly: GCA_013396655.1. Taxonomy (NCBI): domain Eukaryota; kingdom Metazoa; phylum Chordata; class Aves; order Passeriformes; family Dendrocolaptidae; genus Campylorhamphus; species Campylorhamphus procurvoides. Next base: position 33,460 of record WBMV01009129.1, on the reverse strand, counting down.
GGTCTGCAGCTCTGTGAGGTCGGCATTCCCAATTCCAATGCCAAAGGGCACCGTGCCACTCGTCTTCAGGACTACTGAAGGCCTCCTCACATCGTCCTGGGAGCGGTCAGCAGTCAGCAGAATCAGGAACTGTGGGACGCCCTCTGCTATCCTGCTGCCACTTGACACTGTGAACACATTCTTGATGAGATAGTCGAGGGCTGCTCCAGTGTTCAGAGGAGATCCTCCCATGACCTTCAGCTCCTGGATGGCACTGATGAGATCTGCTTTGTCCTCGTGGGTGTCGAGTAAGAACTCAGGTTGTATGACATTGCTGTACTGTGCGACAGCGACACGGACCTTGTCACGACCGATATCCAGGCTTTCAACAACTCTTTGGACAAATGTCTTCAGTAAAGGGAAACCTCTTCTGACACCATCCGAGCCATCAATTAGAAACACCACATCCTTCTTCTCACCTCTCTCAATTACTGTTTGAGACAAGCAAGGGAAGGGGAGGAATAAGTGAGATGCTCTTTTGCAGTGATTAATATTCTCTGCACACACTGAACCGAAGGAGTACAAAAGCTCAGGGAGGGGAGAGTGAGGTCTCAGGACAGGTGGCTCAGTTCCTTCGCCACTGGATGCAATCCCTGGGGAAGAGGCTGATGGGTGGAAGTCGGTGGAAGCCACAGTGCAGGGGATGCTGTGCCTTACCCACCGAGTCATAGAATCATAGATCCATAGGAAATAGGGTGCCAAGGGACTCTGGGTGCCATCTCCTACCTGAGGCTGGGAAAGCTGTCTCCTTCCAAGGGAGCTGGGAAGCTGACATGTGGCTTTGCAAGAGGCAAAAGAGTCTGGGACATCAGGAATCTCTTGCTCCCACTGACACTTGACACTGATTTCTGGATGAAATGGCATAGTGTAGGGAGTGCTCACAGGAGGAGAAAAGCTATTCTGAGGCATCACTGAACTGAGAAATAAATACTTCTGTACATGGCCAGAAAAAAAAAAGAAATTATGGGAGAGGACATCCAGCTGAAAATGCTGAAATGATCTTCTAAAATGTTAGCTACCAAGGGTTTTTTATTCTTTTTTTTTCTTTACTATTTTCAGGCAGAAAAAAATGTTTATTGTGACCAAACAGTCTTTATTTTAAAAAACCCAAAAAACAAACCCAGAACAACAAAAAACTCCCCCCAAGACCATGAATTGTCAAAGATCAGAGAATTGTTGACAAGTTCTGCTACTGATCAGCAGACTTGCAAGGCTTTGGCTTAGCCAAGCAGAAGACATCACTGGCTCTCAAACACAGCAACTGCTGGACAGCAGCCCCAAAAGTGTCTTGGGCTTGTTTATAGCAGGAACATGATCTGTCCCTCTGAAGAAAATCTTAAATATATGTTTATGAATGCTAAATATATAAAGAAATAATAAGGGGAGTTGAATTCTTAACGCAGACTTCAGATCACATTAATTATTTAAGAGTACTGTTGGAAACCTGGTGGATTAATGCACAGGACCAGAACATTAATAAAGGTGGGAAGAGGAATCAGACGTTGCCTGGTGTCTCCCAACTTCATACACTTCTCTAAAGTTCAGGAGCAGGGGGAAAGTCCTATTAGAAGTGTCTGGGTAGTGGATAAATTAAAAAACCCATGGATGCTCTAATGAAGTGGCTCTCTTTTAGCCAAAAATACTAGGGAAAGTGGCTGGATGCAGCTATCAGTGAGCAAATAGCACAATTATTAATAGTCCTTGGTAGTCCAAGGGATTCAAAATGATCCTGGCAAGACAGAAATAGTTTGAAAAGGGAGGATGGAATTCAAGAGCACTAGTTGCACAAGTCTGTTGAGGCAGAAGCTGTGCAAATAGGGGAAGGGTAATGAATCCAACATGGAAAGGGTGGGGCAAGAAATGCCACAGGAATGCCATTGCTCCACTCTGGTCACTTGGAGCAAATGTTGGAAAGAAAAGGGTGAAAACAGGGAAGAAAACCTACCAGGCCTATCAGGAAAGACTGAATGAGCTGGGTACAGAGGTGCTGACAAGAGGACAGAGACAGGACGTGCATGGCACACAAAACAGGAGCGAGTTGCCTCCTGTGTCCTTCTCGAGTCAAAGGAGATGTAAAAGGCTTAAACTGACTAAGGAGGCAGAAGTTTGAAACTAAGGGAAAACATTTACTGATACAGATCAAAGGACTGAACAGATTGATTATGGAGGCTGGGAAATCTCCACCAGAGGGTTTCCAGAACAGATTAGACCAGTGTCAGCAGGTGCTGGACAAGAAGATCCTGTTGGGGACAAGGGAATGTAGCAGATGGCACCCTGAAGTCCCTTACAGCCCTATTCCTTTTCTATGTTTCTATGATTCTAAGTCCATCTGCCCAGGACTTCTATGGAGGGGTGATGTGGACATTATTACACTTTTCCTTGTCTCCACCTTCTGTTCAGAGACAAGTTAGCTCAAATTAGGGCTGCCTCAGGAAATCACACAGCTGTACAGGCATAATTTCCAGTACCACAGAGTGAATTTATAATTGTGGCAGTGTGATCCTTTCAATGATCCTTTTTATGATTTTTTTTAAATTATTCTACAATTAATCCATCTCATCTACTGAGCTTCAACTGTAATAGAGTCAAGAGCATCTAATTCATTGTGTGCAGGTACAAAATGTAGAAACTGCCATTATATTCTGTAAGAAATATCAGAGCAAGAGTGAATCCAGTGCTCTGCAGTGCTCCTTACTGCCTACCACTCCTCCAGAAAAGGGAGGATGGAAAGAGAAATCAAGGCAAGCCTCTATTTGCTTCTTCTAGCCCTTGCACAGTGCTGCACATCAATTAACACATTGACTCTGAGAAAATGACTCTGTTATTTCACACTTGCACCTATGTTTTACACACTGGAAACAGCACCAGCTGCAGCTCTTCCAGCTGAATAAAAGGCCTCTTCCTCACTTATAGTTAAAATTCGCTTTGGACCTTAATACTTTGCTGGATCAGGGTCTGAGCAGAGAAAAATCTAAGTGCAATAGCAGTTTCTGCATAATTGTTTTAAACATTACCAGACCCAAATGCTTCAGTTACCAATTGTGTGGGGTCTTGTAAGTCATCTCTTTTAGCCTGCTGGAAACCCCAAGGCTCCCTATACCTGTTGGCTGAAGCTGGACAGTTTTCAACAGGTTGACTATGTTTGGCTGGAGCTCTGAAATCCGAGGGAGGGCTTCGACGTTTAGAATGAATTGCGGGGCGTAAGCGATCCTTTCCAGCTCTACGAGGTCGGCATTTTTGGCTCTGATAGCAAAGGTCACGACTCCAGCTTGCCTCAGAGCATCTGATGGGTCCTCCACATCATCAGTTGATCTCCCAGCAACAAGAAGGACCAAAAACTGAGGAACCCCTTCATCGATTCTGCTTCCAGCCTCCTTCACAAACAGCCTCCTTATAGCTTCATCAAGTGCTGCTCCTATGTTCAGCTGCTTCCCAGTTTTAATCTTCATCCTTTTCACTTTGACAAGCATATCTTGCTTAGATGAGTATTCAGCAAAGTCAAATTCAACTTGGATGGTGTCACTGAATTGAGCCACAGCTACTCGTGTGGCATCGAGACCCACATTCAGGTCAGAAATGACTCTGTGTACAAAATCCCGGACGGCAGGAAAGCTACCCAAGAGGTTGGCTGAGCCATCAATCAGGAATAAAATATCTTTCTTGCTTTCTAGAATAAATTCACAAATGAAAAGAGGGGGGAAAAAAAGATATGAAGGCATTTTTCTTCTTACACATCATCCTAGAAACTTCTCTACAAATCAGCCGGGATTCACTCTTTCAATTCTCATTTAAATTCTCATTTACCAAAGTATTCAAAGTCTACAGCATTAAACAGCACCCTTAACTTATTTATCTGAGGACGAGGGGCAAGCAAGTACACCTCTGTCCTAAGACCAAATAAGTTCAGGCACCAGACAGACATATCATATATTATATCACATCAGATCATATCATAAATTGGCTGATGCAGTGATGCTTAAGGCCTAGGAATATGTCAATAATGCAAGCATGAAATAAAACAGCAGTGAAAAGGGGGTTGTGCTTTTTTTTTCTATTGAAAGGCTCAGTAGACAACAAATAGAGATTAGTTCATAAACACATACACAAAGCATTTTCTGTATCTTCTCCTATTGGCATCACAAGGAACATCTAAATCCATAGGCGAATTATAACTTTTGGAGGGGGAAAAACCTTTTACCTGTTTCCATGTGATGCCTGTTTAATTTCATTGAATACCCCAGGTAAACCCAAGCACCTCGTAACTGTGCATCTTAACATCTTTCACATCAATCTTAATGGTCTTTCCATACTAACCAATCCTGTTTGTTCTTATGTCTTCATACACATAGCCACACCAATGGAATTAGTGAGAAAATACCTGTTTAAAAAGGGTTAAACCTGCCAACAGCTTTTGGGTTTAATGTTGGAGGATAACTTTGAATGTGGAGTCACACCCAGCCTCTGTGACAGCCTGATAACATCACTCTGACCAAGTGGTTCTGGGGATGGATTTGGCCTCCTGTACCTGGCTAGATGTCTGCTCCTCCATGCTCTTTGGCGTGACTTTAACCTTCCCATACCACTCCTTGTGGCCAAAAGCTCATGCTCCCACTGCCTGATTTAGTGCACAGAATGGATTTACAGGTTGTGGCACTATAATGGCAATGGAAAGGGAACACCTAAGGCAGTGACTTGTGGGCGCAGACTTGCTGAGATCCTCCTTTGGTCCTGACCTACCAAAACACTGTAAATTGTGCTTCTAAAGCATGCTAGCAACGACTTGAACAAAATTAAGAGCTGCCAGTGTCAAGCCACCTATTCACAGAATCACAGAATGGCTTAGGTTGGAAAGGACCTTAAAGATCACCTAGTTAAGCACAGACATAACCACTTTGATGACTCAGGGCTTGGAGAGATGTCAAAGTGTAAACTGGAAACAAGAAATTAACTTAAACAAGATTAACTTAATGCAGTGAACATGAAGGAAGGTAGGTATTACCTGTTGGGGCGAGTGGAACCTCTTCCACACCTCCACTAACATATGTTGTTATGGGTTTATTTAATTCCTGAGGTAATGCTGCCAGATCACTGAAATCATCCATAAAATATACCATTCTTGGATTAAAGGCAATCTGTCCAAGCTCTGCCTTATCTGCACTCCTAACGCCAACAGCAAAGGTCAGCACTCCGGCCCGAGCTAATTCATTGGAAACTTGCAAGAAGGGATCTGCAGACCTCCCTGCCGTCACCAGGACTAGGACCTGTGGCACTTGTTCATTTATTCTGCTCCCACCGGCTTCCGTGAAGTGATTGGAAAGCACAAAGTTCAGTGCAGAGCCAGTGTTCAGCACCGACCCCCCCTTGGGCCTCAGCTGCCCCAGACGTTGGATTAGGTCTGATTTGGTCTGGTAGGAGTATAGGGAGAACTCGGTTTGGGGAGTGTCGCTAAACTGCACTAAGCCAACTCGGATTTTGTCACTGCCGACATCAAGGTAGTTAACTAGGGTGGCAACAAAGTCCCGCACAAAGGGGAAGTTGACATTTCCAACGTTGAGTGATCCATCCAAAAGAAAGATGATATCCCTTTTGGTTACTTGAACTGCAGTAGAGCACAGAAAAAAACATGAGACATCACAGAAAACAAAAATGGAATTTTTTTTCATGTGTGCATGCAGCATATGCCGTACACGCATGTAAACCTTGTTAGGAGAGAGAGAGAGAGGAGAGCAAGGGTGTGATCAGCACAGAAGTAATAAGGACCTTGATGGAAATGACTGGACTGGGCAGGGAAAGATTCTGACTTGTATTGAGAACTCTTTTAAATATCAGTTTTACCAACAAAGAGGCTCAGCCTCTGTCATGGCAATGTTTCCAGTGGCTGCTAATGCCAGAGCTGTGTGCTCTGGGACAGATCCTTAGCTGGCAAAAAGCAGCTTGGTTGATTCTGGTGGAGCAATACCACATTGTGCCTACAGTCCTTGCTCATCTGCAAGTGACCATGCATTGACCTGGAGCTCCCCAGCAAAGCATTAGATAATTTATACTGCTCTTGGTGCTATCACCCCCCTACTGAGCAATCCCCCATTCCTCAGGATGCTCCCATGCATCCCCACACGTGGAGAGCCACATCCTGCCCCACAGTGGCTTCCACGGTCCCACTGTGCAGCCAGCAGTGTCTGGCCCGTGCTGCAGAGCTGAGCTCCACCTGCAGGGGAAAACACTTCTGTCAAGGGGCCACATTGGCTGGTGTTTGGAGTGGGTATTAAAAACAGCTTTTACTAAAAGCTGGTTCAGGCAGCACTGCAATGGCTCCCTGAGGACACCTGCCTTCTGACCTCTGCATTTAATGCACTTCAGTGTCTGTAGTTATGGACAACCAGTTTGTGGGCTGCTGAAGGGGGAGAAATTTCCCACTTTTGGCAGTAACCAGGCAGTTCTCAGCTCCTTTTAAAGGTTAAATCCTTTCTGGGCTGTCTCCCTGCATCTGTGCCCCAGCAGACAAATGTGCAGCCCAAAGACACCAAAGGATTATCACCTTGTGCCTTTTTTATTCTAAGCACGTCATGTCAAAATCACAGACCAAAATGCCAAGATTTTAAATAAGATCTCAGAGAACTGATAGCTCATCCAATACATCCCTCCTGGATGCCTTCCTCCAAATGAGTTATCTGAGAATTTATTTATGTCCATTGTTAATTCTGCCCATTATATTTCTGTTTAAAGCATTTATGGATATATTCATCCTTCTCTCTAGCTTGCCTTGTCCCTATAAGCATATATAAATACGGAGATATTCAAAAGAAAAGGGAAAAAAGGACTCTCTGGAATACAGAGACTGTTCTCAGATTTTACATATTGTCTTGGCTTTCTGTATTTTTATTTTTTCCCCAGAAAAGTACAATTCAAGGCCTAGGGTGAGGCAATATTCAGTTAAAATGTAACTGCCCAGTGCCAAAATCAGGTTTTTTTGCTGCTAATAATAATTTAAAGGAATAGGATATGATCCCTTGCTTATTATATATGTGAATAGCTGTGAATACAGTAGAACAAAAAGACTGGGAAAAAAGAGAAGCTGCACAAATGAGCTTTAAACAAGGACATATAGGAACATTTTTAATTTACATTGAAAAATAAAAATGTCAGATTTGGTGTATAGCCATGCAAAACTGTATTAGCAGGAAACACACTCTGAAACAAAAGCTTATTAAATGGTAAGACCTGTGATAGTCATCTTAATTAAGGACAAGTATTGGTAAACTGATTTCAAAATGTCTGCTCTTCATGTAAATCAGCCACGGGCTTTAATTCCTTATGGGCCTTTTCCAAACATTCTGTTACTTTTGCACTGTCGTTTATAATTTTAAATTACTTGATAAAGGAGAAAAAACATGGACACAGTTCAACAGCCACTTAAGCCAATGGGAACCTCACTGTGGATCTTAATGAGAGCTGGAAGAAGTCCTGTTTTATTACTACCATGAGACAGAAATACAAGGTTCAGATATTATCTGGTGCAACATAGATTCAACCTCAAGCATCTCTGTGGGGAAGAAATCCTGAGAAATTTAGTATGAAATCTCAATGCACCTAGAACATCTCCTGAAATGCAGGGGAGACTGCCTCAAAAGACATGACCCTAGCAGCAGGATTGTTTCCCAAGGCTACTGAGGTCACCGGCAAGACCAACTAAGCAGAATCCACTGGCTCCATGGGGCTTTGGATCACCTTCTAAACATATTAAATGAAAAACAACACTGCAATATTCTCTTCTCATTTACACCTCTTAGAGCTTGAGCTTAGTAAATTACAAGGAAATTGTAAATATGTTCTTAAAAGGTGAGTCTCGGTCCAACAGTATCAGGAGCAGCTTTCTCTGGACATCTCCCTGAACAAATGGGCTTATGTTCTTTACACTCCAAAGAAACTTCTATGTCCTGAGCAAACACCCACTGCCAATGATTCCCAAACTGAGGAAGAGGTTTCAATATTCCCCACATGTCCCATTAATAGCTCACACAAACCCTAAGTGAGAGCAAAAGCCTCTGCTGAACAGTTTTGGTATCTAACTAGCAAAGCCCGTCTTCCACACCCAAGCCTTGGGGACAAACATGAAACAGGACAAAAATCTCCAGCGAAGGGATGATAAAGCCATAACAACCACACTACCAAGTTCACCCCATGTCATAGAATAAGAGTTGACAAACATATAAACCTTATCTCCTTAATTAGAAAAAGGCAATTAATTACCTGATGGCGGCTCTTGAACGATCAGTCCTCCGGAGAGTGTCCGGATAGGTGAGAGCACTTGAGGAAGAATAGCCTGCATGAACTGAACGCGGAAGTCCTCGGGGTTGAACACAAAATCTCTCTCATGGGCAATCTCTTGAAGTTCTGCCAGGTCGGCGTTCCTCGAGCCCACCGCAAGGATCACTATCCGGTTCCTCTTCATCTCTGCTGCGGCTTGATCAACAGCATCCCTGGACTTACCCCCAGTGATGAGCACCAGCATGGGCAGCACCCCCTCCTCCATCCTGCACCCGGCAGCACTGGTGAAGAAGTTGGTCCTCACAAAGTCCAGTGCCGAGCCAGTGTTGAGTGTCGTACCGCCCATGAGCTTCATCCTTTTCACGTTGGCCATCACATCCTTCCTGGTCTGGTGGGTATTAAAATAAAACTCTGGCTTCACAGTATCTGCGTACTGTGCCACTGCCACTTGGATCAGGTCAGGTCCAACCTCCAGCCTCTGGACAATTTTGGCAACGAAATCGCGAATTGAGTTAAAAGGGGCAGCCCCCAGAGCAGTTGAGCCATCTATCAGGAAGACTATATCCTTCTTGTTCACTTCAATAACTGCAAGCAACACAGGAACATCACATTAGCAGAAGCCTTCACCACACTCTGCGTCAATTCTATATCAACACTTCAGCAATATTTAGAATTTCTTGTTTGTTTGAGTACTGATAATCTCAACACCTTTAAAAGGGTCTTGCTTTCAAAACAGAATTGCTTTTCAGGTTCTAACAGAGGGCTAACAATAAATCTGAATGTTTCCCCTTTCTAAAACACGAAAGAGCTGAAGAGTGGCAAAACTGGTGATGGTTACATACTTTACTACTAAAATGTATATACATGTCAAAGCAGAGAATAAAAGGCAAACAGTGAGGAGAAATCTTGGCATTCAGCTAGCACAGGAGATAAAACAGGCCAGTGATGCTCCCTCTATCTGCAGTGGAGCCATCTCAATCATGCTTCAGTGTCTCACAAGGGTTAAGTTCCCAAGAGCACTGACACGAGTAAAGAACAGTCTCTGCTTACTCAACATACCTGATTTTGGGTCTTCAAATCCTACATTTTATTTCTTATCTATCAAAAACAAGCTAAGATTTTTCTTGGCACATCTAGCCCAGTCACGGAAGAGCTGGATTACATTCTGCTTGCCGTGTCTTTAACAAAGCAGGTCCCCTAGGTTGCAACCTCTGAAACTTTATTATTGGTGATGGCACAGTACACAGAAAGAGCACAGTTAGCTTTCCAGTGTCCTGGCTAAGTTTGAAGAAAGATAATTAGAGAGGAAAAAAAACCTGTTGTGCAGCATTAGAACTAAAGCATCACCATCTTAAATACAGCAAATACATTTAAAACAAAAGGTAAGTATTAGCAAGACCAACACCATTATGATAACAGCATTATACATGATCATCACAGGGCCCAATCTTAATACCACCTTCGAGATGACCCCACTCACATCACATCCCTGATTTCATGCTGTTGACATCAAAGAGGAAACCCTGTGCTGCTTCCAAGTTATGCTATGAATTGTTGTGTTATGTTGGATGTGGGGTGTCCTTAAATTACCTACCCACCTAAGAGCTCCTGAGATGGGTACCATATTCAAAGAGGCCAGTCCATCACCTCCCAGGCTCACTGCTATGCCCAGGACAGAGCCTGGGGGAGGAGTAGACTGGCATCTTTGGGGTCTCACAGCCCTCAGGGTAAGCGGTAGCAAACACTGTCTTGCCCTGCCTGGCTGCAGAAGGGTAGCCCCTCAGCCCGTCAAGGGTCCTCCGCCCGGAGCTGTTTCCTTTGGATTTCAGCAAAGAACAAAGCCTTGGCTGCAGTGCTCCGGGCCAGAGGCCAGCTGGCCACAGGCAGCTGTGCTCCCAAAGGCTGGTCCCCGACAGGTTTCTCAGTACGGGTCAGTGCCTCAGGCTGGGCTACCACAAGGAGTGATTTAGAGCTGGACTGACATCTGTGACTCGGCTGCCCCTCTGTCCTTGGGCCCCAAGAGAGCTGCCTCCACCAGCAAGCGTGAGCCTTTGCAAAAGCCTCTCCCAGAGTCGTGCTGGAAATGGTTTCATTGAGGACCCACTGTCAAAAACTGAAGTTTAAAATTGCCCACTGTGGTGCTGTCAGACACAAAATTATGAGAATGTGCCCGTAGGGAACGTGGTGGTGCCTGCCCTGAGCCATGGCCTCATGAGGTGTCTGTGACCTGCAGTTGGCTGCCCAGGCTGTCAGAACACAGCTACGCTCAAAGCAAGCAGGGTTTGTTTAAACAAGCCCTTTCCCAGAGCTGTGATTTCCAGCACTCATCGCTCCAGCCAGGCCTTTTTCCTCATCAGTTACTCCAAGGAGGAGAGGGCTAAAAACAACAAGCTTTCCAAACAGAAACAAGGGTTGAAATCTTTGCTTTGCATCATGCAGAAGAGAGGTCCAAAACATGTTCTCACACTGTCAGCAGCTAGAAACCCAAAAATGGAGACCCTGGAAATGTTTGGCTTTATACAGAGGTTTAGGGGAAACATCAAAGGGGCTTTAGAAAGATGAGGGAAGCTGGGAAGGAAGAGTTCCCTCTGCTACTCATTCCCCTTGCAGCTCTCAAACCCTGCGCTGTGATCCCCTGGAGGAATGCAACAACCTAAACCAAAACCCACAGGAAGAAACAATGCATGGTGTCAATTTCAGTGGATACAATTAGAGAGAAAGCCTTTAAGCCAAGGCTGTACACATCTCCTAGTGTTCTAGTGTTTAATCCAAAGCTCTGCAAAGCTGATAGCAAGCCTCCCAAGAATTTCAAAGGATTTGGGATCAAAGCATTGTATCTTTGACTCTAAAAGCTGGGAATGCAGGAGGGTATCAGCACCGAAGCCAGTCCTGCACAGTTCCTGCCTCACTGCTGTCTCAGCTGTCTTTGGTGAAGCATTTCATCTAATTTAACCACCCAGGCTCCCCCAGTAGCTGAAGGAGGGAGGGGAAGAGAGGCAGAAAGGCACTTTGAGACATTCATTCATCCCAGGAGGATGAGCATACTGCCAGAGAGCTAAAGTGAAGCGAGGTGACTTCGGTATTTCACAGGAACACTTGGCACCTCACTGGCTTTGGCACCCATTTCAGGCTGTGGCGTGTCTCCCAAACCAGTGCTTTATGCTCCAGGACTCCGAGATGCTGATGTGAAACAAGCAGAGCAGTCAAAATTGATTTCCACGGATGCTGGGGATAGAAAATTCCCTAAAGCTCCTTCAAAAATAGCCACTTCCCCATTTAGCGTATCCAGCTATACGTAATTGCACAGGCTGATGCTGCTGTAGTACCTTCCATAAATGAGCTGGCATTTTCAGTGAAAAATATGCAAGTGCAGATGAACCCAAATATAGCAGCATTTTTAATCTCACCATTCAAAGTGCTAAAAATCAGAGGGGAGGAAAGAGAGGTTTTCCACTGACTTGCAGAGGTCCCAGCATGCACATTTTAGCTAGACATGCTAACTTCATCTTATTTAGCTAAATATGGTGCTTGTAGGAAAAAGCTCTTTATGTTCTTTCCTGGAATAATCAAGGCAAGGTCATAAAATGATCTTTTAGGCAAATTCCTCCCTTTGATTTGAGCCACGGGATAGCAATCATGTTTAGACATAGATCAGTGAAGACATCTGGAATGCAGTTTTATATGTCAACATACATCATGAGGAACAGCATGTACAGAACTCCAGACAGGCAACTGGATCCTGAAAGTGTTTATATTAAGCATCCTGTTAATTCAGTGCAGCAACTCCAGCTTGGCCCTTTCCAGGAGCCTCTAAAATAAGACATATTGTGTCTTTCATAAAACCCCTCCATCAGTCAATTTAAATTAGTCATAAAACCAGAAGGTGAGAAACTTGTAATCATCTACTTCCTCTGTAAATTCAGGTATTCTTTATTCTCCTGCACCCAATCTAATGCTAGTCCAGAAATGTCAGTGGGACTTAAGGGCGACAAAGTCACCTAAGGGGAATACTGACACCTGAGCTTTCATATCCCATGGCCTCATAGAAAGCTGTAAACTTTCTCAGCTAATGGATCAAAGGGAAATGTATGTTAGCCAGGTAGAGATTTCACTTCAGAAACATTAAGGGCTCCTTGGCTTCTAATGAAATGAACAACACAGGAATCTCACCCTTTTCCCAAGGACAGCCCGCAGTTTCCATGAGGTATGGAACTTTATTGTTTTAGCAAGCTGGTAACTTCAGCTCTGGGAAAGAGGGATCCCTTAACATCCTTATTAGCCTCTGCAGGCACATTTTCTTCTCATGGCACTTTAACTGACACGTAATGTAAGCTTACGTATCATAAATAGTTTCACAACTGACAGTGCTGCAGCGTTTACTCCCACAGTCCTTAGATACCTCAGTAAGGATCATACGAGCTTTTTTATACTCTTTTTCTTATGCTCTGCTTCTGTCCTTTAGAAACCCATTTCATGTGAGTTATTGCAACAAAACCTCATGGTTTCTGAGAGATAACCCACTTGGCCAATGACTTTCTGCACATTAACCCCACAACTCTTTGTCTTTCCCATTGTTCCTCCATAACCAGGCCAGAGAGGTGAATTGAAAAATAAGAATTTCTTTAAACAATTAAAGAGTTGAATATGTTTGCCAAGCGTGCAAAAGCTCATTCATTCATCGATTCATCAAAATGCAATGGTCTAGAAAGGCATACGTACCTTCAGTCACAATGGTTGGGGCCGCTAACAAAATGAGTCTTTGGGCCACTTCACCAATGTTGGGCAGTATTAATTCTCGAAGAGCATCAAGGTTACGGATATCCAGGGCAGTATATGCGAAGTTTCCATCAGTAGCAATCTGCTGCAGCTCTGCACTGTCAGCATTCAGGACCCCAATGCTAAACGAGAACACACCAGCTTGCTTCACCGCTAACAAGCCCTCTCGGATATCATCACTAGACTCTCCACCACTTATCAGCACTAAAATCTGAGGCACCGCTTCCTCTATCCTGCTGCCTCCCGCCTGGGTGAAGAGGTTCTCCACCACAAACTCCAGTGCCGCACCGGTGTTCGCTTCCTCGCCACCGCGGAAGGCGAGCGCCTTCACGGCATCCAGAACGTCCGCTTTTGTGGAGTAGCTGTTCAAAGCGAACTCGGTTCTGGGTTCAGCACTATACTGCACCACCCCAATGTGTATCTGCTGAGCTCCAACTGGGAGGCTTTCAATCAAATTTACAAGGAAATCACGTATGGCTTGAAAATTGACACTTCCGATGTTGTTTGATCCATCAATAAGGAAAATAAGGTCAGCAGACTCTTGCGCTTTAAAAAAAAGAAATGCAAAAGGTGAAAGCATTAAAATGGGTGATTACATGCGGTTGTACAGTGTTCTGACATGTTTCTTGGAAAACCAGTAAGAAACACGAAAATGAGAAAACAAAACACGTGATCACTGAGCAGGTGACGTTTGCCTCTTAGTTCTGCATTCTGATTGAATACGGGCTCCCAGCCCCTTCCCAAGAGCATCCACGACCCACCAAGAGAGGGCTTGAGTGGACACAACCTGAGCCAGTGGCTGTATTTTACACAGGGGTCAGCAGTACTGGGGAAAACTTGGCAAAATAAAAATTTGGGAAATCAAGACCCATTCCACCAGTACTGTCCAAATATTTGGACAGAGCCACAGTAAAAAGGTGGATTTTGGTGGCAATTCACACCAAAGATAGCAGGTGAGGACAGAAATATTCACTGGAGGTCTTTATCATTGCAGTCTTTTATTTTTGGAAAGAAAAAAGCCAACGTTTACTGGATGCATGGAATGTTTCAGCCTCTCTGTCACAAGTCTGCTCTTTTCTGGTTAAACACAGAGGCTGAATATACTGGCTTCTCCCACCATGAAGGAGTATTATTTGGAATGCATTTGTTAGAAACAATTGAAAAGGTTTTGGTTATTTTCCTTGCACTGTAACTCTCCGACCAGCTGCCACCATCCATCCAGTGTTACTTGCCCAGCAAGTTGAGCAATTCTCAACCCAGGCCATGCAAAATTTGTCTCATTTTCAATATTATGCACAAAGATGGGTTGATTCTAGATAGAGGGGTCTGCCCTGTATTTTTCATATGGACTCTGGATATTCAATCAAAGAATGCAGAATCAGGTTAAAAAAGGGTGATGAAATCAGTCATGACACAATTATCCAACTCCATTTGTTGTGACCATGCCTAGAGGATCGCAAGCATTTGCTGAGACATGAACACAGTGTTGAGGGGGAGCCTTTGTCCTGGGAGACTTGCCAAAGCAGACCTGAAATGCCCTGGTGTCTGCTCTTACTCCTTTTGCTCAGCTAATTTTACCATTGACATTACCAAGAGCTGTATGCATGGAAAAAAGGAGGAGAGGGGAAGACCCCCCCAAAGCATGCTCGGATATTTCCATGCTATTGATCTCCAATCTTGTAAAGAATTCAAATTTCAGACTATTTGCAAATGAACGACAAGCAGCATTTAGAAGTATCAATCAGCTCTTAACTTCTGAAAGCCAAAGCTGAAACCAGAAGCAAAACTGATATGTGGTATGGCAAGGCCAGGAATAAACCTGAGATCTTTGCTATTAGCCAGCAGTGCCAATAATTTACTTATTGCCAGATTGATTGTTTTCTTTTAAACGTTTTCATACATCACAATGCCCCAAAGAGATCCAAATAATGCTGCAATTCCAGCAACAAGGTCTCCAGGGGCCAACTCAATAGCCAGTGCTGGCTTGAAGATCTTCAACAAGGCTCAGCACAGAGCTCCAGGATTTAGGGGTGCTTATGGCTGGTTTTACTGCACCATTTTCAGGTGGGATGTTCACATTCTACTTCCTCACATAAATGAAAGGGAAATCTTAAAGTGGTTGGGCTGTTTATCTATCTCTTTTGAGGAACAAGATTTCAGGCACTCATGGGTGTCATCACGCCAGCTCAGGTCACTCCCACCAGAGAGAAAATAAATATGAAACAGATGTGTTGGATAATTTGTCATCACTGTAAAAAACCTTGTACTTCAGTGCACATTTATGGAACAAGCCGGTGTGGAGAACAAATAAAAGCATGCTGGTTACACAACTAAGCGAGGAAGGTCAGATGAGACAGACAGCTCAGCTCTAACAAATCCATCAGGGCAAACTCGGGGCTGACTGCTGTGCTTACAAGAGTCAGCTCTGGGGACTGCCACACACCAAGATTTTTGGGTCTCTGTATGGGAACCACGACAGGACTGGGGTTTTTTACGTTTCCATTTCCTGCTGGGCTCATTTCTAACATAACATCCATGGCACTTTCATGCATCTTATTGCCATGTGGAGTTACCAGCTGAATAAATGACTTAAACTCTTATGCAAACAGTTATTTATACCATGCATTTCACACGAGTGTCATCCAAGGTTTAGGACCTGTAACAACTTTTCCCATGTTTAATGATACTCTGTGTATCACCCATGGAAGTCATATAGAGACAGAACTATAACAGCAGGATATTGTTAAATTTGTGTTAGAGGATGGGAAGGAAATACTTACAAAAAAATAACTTTGAGTAGAAACAAACTTGGAAATTCATAATATACACACAGTAGGATTTTGGATTTAATGCTTTTAAAGAAATGTCTGTGACTCTACATGTTTACACGCTTTGGGGTTACCTGCTAGCATGGCCCTGCAGAGGAGAGCCAGCTGCCAAAGACCAATTCCCCTGCTGATTTCAGAAAGGAATCACTGAGGTCCCTCATGGCAAAGATGCTCAACAGCTGCTGCAGTGCTGTCAGCAGGTTGGGTGCAACACTCATTTTCCACATACATTGGTATCATTTTCTTAGCATTGGCAAGCCTTTTGTCACCTTTTGGGGGCAGCTACTCCCCTGTGGCTTGCATGTGACCTGGATATTTGCCCTGTCAAGCGCTTTGCACAATAAAAACACACATGAGCACAGCCTTTTGGTGTTGCTCGGTGCCATGCAGAGATGGAGAGCACCCAGTGGGGCTGGCGTGAGGGTTAATCAGGCAAGACAACACAGGGAGATTAATGTTACACTGCCTCATCACACTCCCATTGCCTTACATCACCCCACAAGCTATCGACCTTCAGATGGAGTCTCAGGAATAAAAAGAAAGGTTTGATCTCCAGGACTTCTGTTTTGAAACACAGCAAAGCTGCTCAGAAGGCCCCTTCCATGCTGGAATTTCATAAACAGAGCAGGGACAGAGGGAGACTGTCTTATTTTTTTTCCCAGGAAAATTGGGCCTCTGTCTTGAAGTCAGTGCAGATCCATTGAAGCCAACGTGGTTTGCAGGGATGTTTCAGTTATGGGAAGGGTCCAGTGCTGCAGCAGGTGGAAGTCATCAGCTTGTAAAGAAGACATTCCTGTGACTCTCCAACCACACACCTTCTTCAAGTGCATGAGGAGAGAGCCTAAGGGCCAGCTCACGGATGGGGATTTCAGCAGAGAAATTCTCCATCCAACTTCACTTGCTGTCTTCAGCCAAGAATGTGACTTTCTGGAGTGGCACATTGCCTGTCTCCCCCCACTATCTGTAAGGGGACATCCTGCATGGTGCCCCTGCAACCAGCAGTGACCTTCTTGGTCTCCAGAGGGTTTTCATTCAGGGTCACCATCAGGTCTGGTGTGTTCATCCCCTGTTTCCCTGCCTTGGGAATGAATAGGATGGGCCAATTTAATAAAAACTCTGTGGAGCTCCCTGCATTTGCATTTCCATGCCATGTGTGCCAAAGGATGGCCACAACCTGCCACTGCCCATCCAAGGACTCCTGCACTATCTCCCAGCAGCTCTGGCAGGGCTGCCAGCTCAGTCTGCAAACACACTCAGCAGCTACAAACACGGGGCCACAAGCTTCAAACCTTTGTTTTTAAACCTCTGAACGTCCATCTCAGTCTTGCCCCTACACAGACTGCAAACAGCACAATGCTAGCAGATACCACCAGCCAGCCATTACCTGTGATGTCTTTAACCAGGCCTCTGGCCCCAGCCTTTTCTGGAGTCATGGATGAGCGGACACTTGCCACTAAGTCTCCAACTATGCCATGGAGAGCAGTAAAATTCCCCAGGTTGAAGCGGTGTGTATCAAAGGGTTCGCTTGCTATTTCTTTTAACTCCCCTTCCACTGCATCCTGCACGCCGACCGCAAACATGTTTACACGGGCTGATTTTAGGAGAGATGATGGCAGAGCCACATCACCCTGGGACCGTCCGTCCGTTAACACTATAATAACCTGGGGGACGCCTTCACTGGCTCTGCTTCCAGCAGCTTTAGTGAGGTGGTTCTCGATTAGGTACTCTAATCCTTTTCCAGGCTCGGTGCCTCCCCCCACGTAAGGCATGTTGGCAATATGGGACAGGACGTCTCGAGTAGAGGGGTAGGTATTTAACTGGAACTCTGTGTGGGGGTTTCCGCTGAACTGGACCAGAGCAAAGCGAAAATCATTTCCTCCCACATCTAAAGCTTTTACAACATCATACAGAAACTCTCGAACGAGTTGGAAATGTTCCTTCCCAACGCTCCAGGAGGAATCCACTAGAAATATTATATCAGCCACGGCAACGGTTTTGACAGCTTTAAAAAAACAGATGGGGGTTTAGGATTTTCTAGCAGTCAGCACAATCACGCCTCCTCCTCCTCCACCTCCTCGCCCAAACAACCAACAGCCCCCTCTGCATGGTGAAAGTGAAGCTGAGCTTCCCCTTTTCGCCCACAGCAGAACGAGAAGCGCTGGAGAACAACCAGGCAGCCACCAGCGCCCTGACAGGAGGGGACAGCATGCGACCTGCCCTTCCCAGAGAGGGGGAGCCGAGCTGCTTCTCCCCTCCCAGACCCTCACCACCAGGGTTTGGACACCAGCCCTGAGCCAGACAAAGACACCGGCAGCTTCCCGTGTGAATTCAGGCTTGTTCAGTTTCTAGCTGCCCACGGTCTCCTACATGTTTTTCACTGACTCCGGGCTTGGCTGGCTCCATGGGGGTGCTCAGGACAGAAAGGCCTCCTCAGTTTAAGTGGTCTGGGTGCTGGCATGAGTTTTCCAAGGATTTCCTGCTGTTAACACCCCCCTTAGTGACACCAGCTCTGGTCCCAAAGGCACCAGCACCTCCTCTTAAGGCAGCCTTTCTGCAGGTCAGTGGCAGTGCTCTTACTGCTAGAAGCCCTCCTAGACATGCAAGGAAGTCAGAACAGCTCTACCCAGGTGAAAAGCCTCTCAGGGCCAC
Organism: Campylorhamphus procurvoides; assembly: GCA_013396655.1. Taxonomy (NCBI): domain Eukaryota; kingdom Metazoa; phylum Chordata; class Aves; order Passeriformes; family Dendrocolaptidae; genus Campylorhamphus; species Campylorhamphus procurvoides. The sequence goes on along the minus strand of WBMV01009129.1, from coordinate 14,903 downwards.
CCTGGGTGCACATCCCACAGCCCAGTCCCCTGCAGAGCATCCTCAAAGGCACAGCACCAACCGGCGACATGCTCGGGAAGGCACTGTGCGTGTTGGTAAGGTCTGGGTCCAAAAGGACCCTCAGCAAGGTGGGAGCTGCAGAGCAGAAGGTCATCAATCCAAAACATACCATCAACATGCATGTTAAAAATCAAACAGTGTGAACTACTGGCTCATTTGTACAGGGCCAAAGTCAGGAGACGCAGTCTGGTCTTACCTGCCTGCTGCTGGGCACGAACCGAGCAAAAGCCTGGGAACAGGAGGCAAAACATCGCCACTAAGGGCAGATGTCGATGTTTCCTCATTTTGGGCTTTTATCTGAGGTTTCCTTTTATTCTCTTTCTTTCAAAGCACCCAATGTGAGTCCTAAAGGAGAAAAACAGGGAGAGTGAGAAACAGCGGCAGCGCTGGCCTGGCATGGATGAGGCACAAGACAGAAAAAGCCAAACCATGTGGTTTTACAAGGCTTTTGTGGCAGGAAAGGAAATATTTTACTGCTGGACAGCCTGCTTCATAGCAAGCAATCCTTTGGAAGAGGAATCCTCACTCATATCATTGACATTTAATCACCCCTGGGGACTTAGATGACTTTTTTCTTGCATGTGCTGGCCCAGGTAACACCTAACACATAGGAAATTGCTGAGCCTACATTTCTACCATCAAAATATGTCAGTGCCTCTCACCTGCCCTCATCAGCCACGGACACGCAGCTGAAACATCTTGGCAAAGACGCTCCTCCCTCTTGCTGTTGCCCTTTCTTACTTTATTTTTTTCCAAACACCATAGTAATTGCCCTGAACATCCCACTTAGCCTCAGCTCACCTTTTCAGCTGTCCCAGACCTACAAATGGAAATTTAAATACTCCAGACCCAACTGAGCCACATGATTTGGCTGTGCAGCAAAAAATCCCTTGGACTCCCCCAAGCTCACAGCCCCGGTGGTGGAATAGCCTGTGCTGGCTGATCGTATTTTGGAAATGCCCCAGGAATAATATTTTGTCTCTTGGAGCCAAATATATAATTTAAGCAAGTTTCTTATCTGTGATCCACCTGGCAAGCCTTCTGAAACAACGTCTCCATCAGGAAAGCTGTGTTTCTGTTGTCATGGAGATGACCAATTTATTATTTAAACTTCATTTCCAAGCATACAGAGCAGAAACCAGCAAGGCTTGCTTAACCAAAAAAATATCCTCCCAAAAGGGAACACAATGATTTAATACTTTTCATTCCCCAAAAGGAGCTCAATTATTCAAATCAGCCAAAAGTGACTCAAATACATCAAACTGTTAACCAGGTCATCATTAAAAAACATTAAAAAAAAATCAATTTTCTCATTACCATCCCTGCCAGTTCTAGGAATCCAGAGAGTTATGACAAATACAAGAGCCTAAGAGTGCTGGGGGAAGGCTAAGCCCCTTTCTGAGGAAAGCTGTGGTAATGACACTGAGGGCTATTGTGGCATGGCTGGAAATGGTACCAAGAGCTGAGAACTTGGGAAAATTTGAAAATAAACAGTTAATCCCACTTTCATCAAAGAAACACTCCGCAGGGCTATCAGAGGACAGTTTGTTGGATGGGAGGGGACAATTTCCACCTGGTTTCCCAAAACCAGACTTGATCCTAACACTTCCACTGGCTCCCTGCATGCCAGAGCTGGGCTTGGGTCTGGTCCTTCCTGGGAGAAGGAGTTTGCAACATTTTCTCTTCCATGTGCTCCACATGGCATTTATGAGTCTGGAAAAAGCTATCTTCTACTCTTCCCGCCACATCTGTGACTAATAATTAATGATAATGATACCAGGTAGAGAGACATTTGACAGGCAGCCAGAGCCAGCAGTTAGCACACAATGTTAATTAAGACATCCCTCCGCTTCCCCGGGGTTGGAGGATTAGCCATAGGATTCGACCCCTCAGCACACAAACACAGAAAGTTCTGTAGTTCTCAGAGATACAATTCTAAGATAGAATTCTCCCAATTCTAAGATAAGGGGGCTAATGTGCATGTCAGAGATCAGGGACTAATGGACCAATTTCCATGTTAATACTAATAAAACTCTGCAAGCTTTGGCAGACCCTCTGACTTTTGTCTTTCCTTCCAACCCTGAGCATCTAAGAATCTTGGGCGCTCCCTTCCCCTCAAGGGTGGGACACCACAGAGTGAAAACGCTGCTAGCAATGAATGAAAAATATGAGCCAAAATGCAAGCTAAGGAAAACCAGCCCATTAAAATACTGCAAGCTGTAAAAGTGCTCACATGTCTTTTCCACAACACAGGAAGTTATGTTATCATCCTGTTTATCAGGATGCTGCCAGCCCACTGCAGCAACAGCTGGGGATGAGCAGAGCATCGAGATAAACCAGTGAAAATTAATGTCTTGCCAGCTAAAAAATGACAGGACTGAAGCAAACATTTGGGAGCTTTGGGGGTTTTACACTGAGCAGCTGTACAGAACCTGTTTACAGCCATGAAATGCAGAAGGGAGAAGTGCTCCCAAATCTCCCCTGCCCAGGGGATCCCCTGTGACCCTCCTGCAGTCCTCAGGCACCATGTGATCAACCTGGATAACACAGCCTACTAAAGCAACACTCCCTTCCACCTTTTTTTTAGCCTGACTGGGAAATAAAATGCTTTTCCTGAGCAATAATAAATTGGCTACTCCTTTTAATCACTTCCTTTCACATTTCAGCCTTTAGGAGGCCTCCAGATCTGTTTCCAGCTGTCTCTGTGACCTGCATCATGGTATTTTATAGTGCTGTGAAAGCAGAGGGACTTGTTTGTCAACAAGAGACGAGCTTCAGCATCATGCAAAACCACCCTAAAATCATAAGAGCTGAGATTAGGTATCAGAAGGCAAAAGGCAGCAAAGTCTTGCAGGAAAAGGTGATTGATGTCTCCTAGGACTAACAATTTATGGAAAACAGGAGTCTTTAAGAAGAGCTCTTCCTGATCAGGGTTTTCCCTTCTATCTCCCATATCCACAGCACTCATTAGCAAAAAACATTGAGGTGAGGTGCTTGTAGAAAAGGGTGGAAAAGGATGTAGAAAAGGATGATCTTCATCTTGTGGTGTTGTTTGGTTTTTTGTTCTTTTAAATTTATTTCAGGGTGGGGTTTTTTGGGTTTTCTTTGAGGCAGGGGTTTGGACTAAAATTCTGATCTGGTCTGGCTGAGCCAACAGCAAGTCTCTGGCTCAGTGAGAAAAGTGGGTTTAAGACAGTAAATGATGTGATTTTTATTGCTTGGCTTGCCTTGATGAGGCACAGCAAGTCATTTCTGTTGCTCAGCGTGTTCTTGCTTTGTGCCTCAGATTACCACTGGTCGCAGAAGCTGGAGGTGGCACGGGCTTGCATGTGATAAACCAGAGATGTGAACTTATGCTAATTCATTTTAATTCTTTGTTATGGCAAGTGTTTGTTTTGCAACTTTATTCTCCCAGGTTGTTGGATTTTCAACAATATATTTTGAATGAGGCAATTTGATGGTGGATTTGTTTCATTTTTTAAATGAAAAGTTCCTGGGAGGGGTGAAAGCTCTGCTGCAGCATTTGATACATCCACTGCAAGCTGGAAAAATAGGCTGAAAAATCTGAGTGCTCAGTGCCTTCAGGAAAGAGGAAAGTTTTCCCAAACTGCTAAGAACTAGCACCAAAATGTGGGGAGCCAGTTTCTTCATGATTCATCTGCTAAAAGACTAACTCCTGTAGCCTTCAATAATCTGAAGGTTTTATGTGTGTCTAGAGTTTATATAGTGTGTGCTGACCTCTTCATATTACAGTATGTCCCCCATCAGAAGAAATACATCTGTTCCTAATAATGCTCTCAAAAAGCAATCATTTCTATCCCTGACACAATGAAGTGATTTCCTTAAATATTTTCCCCAGCAGCTATTTTTTGCATATTGCATATTTCTCTTTGCATAAAATTTGACATTTTACATATTTTCTTTGAGTGGATGTTCCAAATTCACTTTCTAAGCACGCGCCTGCTTGTGTGTGTTGGGTTTTTGTCTTTTTTTTTTCCCACTAGTGTATATTTAAAAGAAAATCTGTAAGAGTGCAAAGCAGATAAGTAGACTTAGAAAGCAAAACATAAAAGGCAGGGAAAAATTACTGCTGCTGTTGCATAACACTGGTTCATGCTCTCTGCCTCTGAGCTGGGCTGCCTGGCTTTGGGAAGGAGGGGAAGCATCCCAGCAGTGATTTGGGCACACCTGAGGCTAAATGCTGTGATTTTTCCATGTGAAACAGCTTGGTCCCCTTTTCAAGGGACATAAGTGTCCCACACTTGGCTGCCTCTTCATCTCAAAGCACTGAATCTCACCTGGCTCCACAGCCTTCAGGAGAAGCAAAGCTAATTCGAGAGACTCGGGATGAGCTGATTCGGACAGATACTGGATACATTTAAACTTGCATGGGCTCTTTTTAAGCACTGCTGCCATGTGGCACTGGGAAGGTGAGGCTTGTTGAGTTGAGAGCTGCTCCTGAAAACGCTTATTCCTACAAAGTTAGACCTGAATATTAAGAGCAAACAAGCCTGAAAGGGTGGAAAATCTTCCTCCTTTTGCAAACCACATGAGCTCCCATTTTTGAAACCCTTCATTCAAAGTGACAGCTTTGTTAGGCTGCACTGATCTCCTACCCAGGCAAGTTCCCTGGGTGGTAGTGTTTAAAATGAATCACATACTCATTTCTGTCCTTCTAAGCATGGTGCTGGCTTAAAATCTAGTTGTTTGCTTCATCCAGAGGCTGAGACTAAAATAGAGTCATTAATAAGAGGAAAGGGAGTATTTGCTAAAAAAGAAGAGGAAACTCCCTCAAAGATCAATGCCTCTTTATGTATAGTAACCGAAGCCTCCCGGAGCCTCTCCACCCAAACGAATGGGCTCCTTAATGTGGAACACAGATCACTTAAAAAGGTGGAAAAAGTGATGGGCATGCGGAGGGGTAAGGCTGGCTGTGATTCACAGCAGAGAGCAGGCACGCAATGCCACCCTCTGCTGTGCACGCCCAGCACAGGGACAGCCTCAGCCCTGGAAATCCAGCGCATCCAGGCTGGGGGAATACAGTCCAAGGCTGGCAAGGCTGTGCAGTTACCACAGTTTGTACTGATGGAAGGAATAAGATGTTCCCTTCCCTCCTGCTCCTGAGCAGGCACGTAGCAAAAGTAGAAGAGGAACTTTCTTTCCCGCCCTCTTTGAGATGTGGGAATAAAGCAGGGGCTGGTTTAACTCACCCTGAAATCGGGAAAAGTTACTGCATTTGAATGGAAAATGGTAGAGATGTTCAGAAAACCAGAAAGAGGACTGGGGAGAGTGCTGGAAAGTGGAAAGGGAATGAATGAATGATGATGCCGTGGCAACAAGCACACAGCTCTGCACTCCTCTCTTAAAAATGCCATCACAGTCCTGGTCATGGACAACCTCTCTGCAAAGACCAGGATGGAATGAAGGTGTTTAAATTTGGAGATGAAAAGCCCGTTTCCCTGAGCTCTGATACCAGTGACTCAAGGGATGGTGCCTGGGAAGTGCAGAGTTGAGTCTCCCCTCTGCCACTGCATTCCTACATGACCTTGGAGGAACCCCCCAGCTCCCTGCAACAGCCTCAGGCTGGAGACATCTCTGTCCTCCACAAACCTCCTAAACTGGATGGCAATGCCCCAGAATCAGCACTATGTAAGGACAGCAATTATCCAACCACCAACACTGACTTTTTTTTCCCCTTAAACCAGTAAGTAGTGGGGTAAAGCCAGAAGTTTGCAAAACGCAGAATTCCTCCCCTGAGAGCACACATTAATCATCACAGCAACCAGAAATGAGCTGAGAGTTTCCCAGTACACCCACTGGAACCAGAGTGGCTTTGGCTACCTCTGCTCCAGCCAGTTTTGGCCCCCACGCTTGGTCAGGAAACCAGTTTGGCCACAACCATTCCTCAGCCCAGGCTCCAGCTGAGAAGGGAGGGCTTTGCTGAGCCCAGTGGGACTGTGGTGGGGTGTCTCCAGAATTAGTCACAGCTGCCCCCTCAGCAAGAGCATTGCTGTGCCAAAGCCCTGGGGAGCCGAGGGCGGCTGGGGCTACAGGGGGAAAGGGCTGGGGAAGGCAGAAGGGAGCACAGACGGCAGCTGTGGAGACAGGAGGTGGCTCCATGTGAGGCTGGAGAGCCCTCTCCCTTAGGGGAAAGGCTGATTTTTCCTCTCTGGGGACAACCACAAGAAAATGAGGATTAGCCTTGGAACCACATGCTGGCCCACCCCAGAGCAGAGGGGACATGCCTGGCAGCAGGATCCAAGTGGCACGGATACACTGACCAGCATCTCTGCCGGGTTCATCCTGCCTCACCCTGAGACAGGAGGGGTGAGGATTGCTATCAAACACCCCCCTATAGCCATGGGACCACAAAAGAGGCACTGAGACATTCCCTTAGCTGCACTGCTTGCAGTGTCCCATTCATGCTCCCACCTCCTTGTGCCCAAGCAGCCCCACAAAATATTACACATCCTCCTCGAGGCACTGCTCCCCACATCACCCTGCTCCTATCCCATCAAACTGCTGCTGCAGTGATTTCAAGGTATCAAAGGCAGAAGCCACCCCGCAGTGGCAGGGAAATACTCAGCTCAGTTCTTTTGAATGAATTGACTCAGCTGCAGGGACAGGAGGGTCAGGGAGGAGACTCCCAGGGCGAACAAGCCGGCAGCCACCCCACTTTTCCAAGACAGATGCAAACCTGGGGACAGGTCTTGCCCAAGATTCCTTGAAAACTCCCCAGTACTAACACCCCACTACGGAGGAGAATGGCACAGCAGCTGGCTTGGCACTATAACCCAGGCTAAGGGGTCCCGCACGGAAAGCACCACTTACCCCTGACCAAGCCTCCAAAAAAGTTGCTTATTGCAGGATGTTGTGCTCCGAAGCGCCTCTCACCGCTGCTCCATGGCGTGCAGCACTGCTCAGCCTGCCCGGTCCCTGCTTGCCTGGCTCAGAGGGATGCAGGCACTGGAGGGACGAGGGGACAGGGGTGTGCTGGTCCCTGCGTGGCAGCTATCGATGGTCTGAGCGAGGCTGGAGGAGGCAGCTGGCTCAGGAGTGCTGGGGGGGCCGGGCGATGCGGCGTCGCAAATGGGATCCAGATGTTTGGTGCTGGCGTTGCTGGGGCTGAGGTCAGAGCTGCTCATCACACACAGTCCCCCCGCCAGCCTCGGGAGGCGCCTCCGCACTGTGTGGCTTCCCCTTCCCGCTGCAGTGTCCAAAGGGCTTCTCCCTTATTTATGAGAAGAAACGTATAATAAAAGGGGAAAAGTTAAAAAAAATTACAAAAAAGCCCTACGGAATTGAAGGACCTCATTTAACTATGGATTTTAGTGAGGAGGGCTGGGCTTTGATAGTGGCAGGAGCCAGGAGGTGCCAAGGTCCTTTATGCAGGGCTGCAGAGGGAAGCTCAGCCTCTTGCCCTGAATCCCTTCATAGAGGTTTCAATAGGAAGCTAACAGCAGGGCTTTTTTACCTACCCAGATGCAGAGGAAGAAGTGGGAGATTTACATTACAGCTTCAGATATAAATAAAAGGTAATTCCTTAGCATAAGAATATGTATTTTAAAATACATATAGGCTTAAAGGAAAAGTTCAAAAGGCAACAAACCAAGTCTGAAAGTTCCTAAAAAGTGATTTTTAAATTTTTTTCTAAACTTACCTGATGTGAAAGAATACCTTTAACCATTCACTAGACAGAGCCTAATAAATTTAGGACTAATTTTACTCCTCTGCCTTGAGCAACAACAGACCACCAGCCAAAGTCACAAATTTCAGCCTGGACTGGTTTTGGGTTTTTAGCAAGAAATGCTGGTATGGAAACATTAATTCTTATCTCTTGCTCTTGTTTGGTTCCATATAAGGCTGGAGCAGAGATGGAGTCCCTGGAATCAGTCAAGTTCTCTTCCTTTCAAGTGGGGATTTACGATGTTTGCTCTTGGTTTTGTCTTGTTCACAAGACCAGCCCCATAAAGGAATAGCTAGAATGCTTCAGGAAAATGCTGAGCCCTTGGAGTGATGCAATAGCTCATTCTAGAAATGGTGCTTAGCTTGGCACTGTCAGAGACTGAAGGCCAACCTCACAGTGGGGCCCCGAGTGAACATCCCCAGACTCACCTCAAAGCGAGCAGAGTGTCGTGTCCCCCCTCAAAGGCAGGGTGTTCCCAAGCAACAACTGTGCCTGGCACAAGGGATCTGCAGCTCCTTGCTGGGTGCTGGGGGGTGCTGAACAGGATTAGCTGGAAAGCCACAAGCAGCAGGTTATTTTTATTTAAAAATAATTTTTTTTTGTTTGAACTTTTAGTTTCCCTTGAAATGGGTGAGGGACAGCTACTGGAGAATAAAATAGATATAATGGAAGTGCATTATGTCAGCAGAAGCATCCAAACCAAAGGCTTTCCCAGGTGATTCTGGGTGTCAGAGAGAGCCCATCTGGGCTGCTCCATCCCTGGGAATGTTAAAGGCCAGGTTGGATGGGGCCTAGAGCAACCTGGTCTAGCAGAAGAGGGGTGGGAATGTGATGGTCCTTAAGGTCCTTTCCAACACAGTGTGATTCAGTGGCACCAGATGCCAGTAAAGCAGCAGCTCCTGACTGTGGATGCTGTTACCTGTACGAAGAAGTACATCCACCAAATGGAGTCCAGCAGTTGCAGTTTGCTACCACCCATGGTAACCAGTATGGTCTGGTCATCTTAGTTCACCAGCAGCTGGGATCTGTATTGCCTTTACTTCAGATACACCTTTGAAAGCCAGAATTTTCTGTGTGGCAATGAAGGAGTGAGTGCAGAGAAACATTTTTGACTAAAAAACCCAGAAGAAGAAACCACAGGAAGACTCCAGGCACCCCTAGAACCATAGTGAAAACAGCCAAGAAAGAGGATTCCAGATAAATAACGTCAGAGCAGTGGTAAAATGTGCACAACCTGTGTTGTGTGCCTAGCACAGCTCCATTAAGAACATGTTGAACTTGGAAGATAGATTCATTTCTCGTTGTCCTGTTAGCATTTGTTCTTTTTTCTCCCCACTTTATCTTAATATGGTCTTAATATAGAGAATTTTACCACTGCTCCAATAATTAAATGAGGCTGCAAGAGCTCTTCAATCCCCATGTGACTGCCTTTATGGCTGTAATGACCAAGCTGAAAGGTTTTCCTCTCCAAAAAGCTTTGTCTCTGGCACACAGCTGGGGAGCAGCCAGCCAGGATGCTCAGGGCATTTTGGGATGGGGTTATTTTTTTCCCCTTTCACTCACAATCCTTTCCAATCCCTCCTTGAGCAGTTCCCTCTATATTTCTGTTGGTGACCTCCAGAAAAGCACTCCCCCCATCCATCCTGGAAGTGACAGGGAACACAGGCAGGTCCTGCTGTGGCTGCTGTAACATCCTGGGGGTCACCCCTGGGGAGGGGGGGACAGAGGGACACACTACTTGCCATCCCCACACACCAAACCAACTCTCTCATAATTAGTAAAAGACCAAATCACACCACACTGGTAATTTCTAGAGGCCCTGGCTACGATTAAGTTTAGCAAGATTTTCTCCCTGGTGTTATTAATAACTAGACATGATTAATGCTATGAGTCAGGAAAAGGGTTTTGAGGAATTCTCTTTCCACCCACGACAAAGATTTCAAAAAAAAAAAAAGCACCCTGTGTGCTACATCCTTGCCTGGATGCAAAGGGGACCTTGGTGTCCTGCCATCCCCAGGAAAAGGGGCCCAGCTTGAGCCCCTTGTAAAAAAATTCAGTGAAACTACCAGAGGAGGGGGAAGGTTTGCAGTTAATTCTTCGCTGATGTGCTTCAGCAGGGCCATGTCTCCCCCTGACTGAAGAAGCTCTGTGGATTTCCCCTCTGTGACTCACACAAGCTCAGCGGGGCTGGCTCCAGGTCCCCTGTGCATGGGGACACCCAAGGACATCCCATCCCACCTTGGCTCCATCCTTGAGCACCATCTGCTGGCTTTTCCTCCAGTGACTCCTCAGGCAGCCACCAAAATCAGTCATCTCCTCGCCCCCCAGGTAAAAACTGCCTCTGCAAGCTGGGGCTGCTGCTTACTCTGACATCAGGGGGTACCACCAAAGCCAAGGGCTGTTCCCCTCCTTTTCCATCCCCAGCTGAGCATCCACACTGGATCAGAGACATGGGGTCCAGCTCAGCCTTTCACACCCTGCTTTAAAGAACAAACTCTGTTCTCCTGCTTGCAAATCAAGGCAAAGAGCTGCTCTACTGGAACAAGGGCAGGGCTGCAAATTGCACTTTCATTGTGCTCGCAATGGATGATTTTCATTAGTTCCAAAGGATTTGCTATTGCTTTTATCCAAATACTTCACCCACCACCAGCACCCTGGTTAGAAAGTGGTCCAGGAAATATTTCCCTGAAGCTCTTCCTGACTGTGCTTTTATCCTATGCTTTCTGCTTGTCTGTCTGCCTCTAAGCAAATATTTCTTCACCTATTTTTGTTGAATTCAATACCACTCCAGCTTTGAAACAGCCAGGGAAAGGGTAAGAGCATCTCTAGCTGAGTAGTTCAGAGTGGGAATTAAGGAACAGATAAGAGCTCTGCCCTCTCCAACCTGCAGCACTGGCCAGGAAGTTAAAACATCCTTCCTATCCCTGAGAGTGTCCAAGGCCAGGCTGGATGGGGTTTGGAGCAACCTGGTCCAGTGGAAGGTGGTCCTGCCCACAGCAGGGGGTTGAAACAGGGTAAGTTTTAAGGTCCCTTCCAACCCAAACATGGAAGTCCAGTGCTGCACAAAAGCTATTTGAAGTGGGCTGAATTTGAGCAGTTCAACAAAACTTCCAACTTCTGTGATGGAAAAGCCTGTTGCTAATTACGGGGAGAGAGGTGAGGTGGCTTGAAAAGAGCTGGAGTCAGGGAGAAGCCAGAAATACTGACTGCCCACGCGGACAGGATGAGGTAATACGGACCAGCCAAAGAGGAATTACAGGGAATTATTTGTACTCAAAGACGAATTGTAGGGAATTATTTATATCCATGAATGAATGTTATGTTAGTTGGGAAGATACAGAGCAGGGGAAAAAAGACCTGAGGATTTGCTGTAGCCAGTTCATTGGAAACCTGTGATCATTGTGCACCAGTGACACAGCAAAAATCATGTGTTACAACAGAAGGGAGAGGGGAGCCCTGGAAATGCAGAGCTCTGTAGTGATGTGCCACACACCCCAGGGGTATGATCTTGTTAGGGTTCCCTATTACAGAAATAAGAAAACATACATATATATATTTATCATGCCTATGTGGGTTTCTATGTGATAGAATTTTCCATGAAAACAGAGGCACAGAATGGTTTGGGTTGAAAGAGACTTAAAGATACCTCATTCCAACTCCCTGCCATGGGCAGGGACACCTTCCACTAGCCCAGGTTGCTCCAAGCCCTGTCCAACCTGGCCTTGGACACTCCCAGGGATCCAGGGGCAGCTTCTCCGGAAAAATCCATTCCAGGGCTTCCCCACCCTCACAGGGAAGAATTCCTTCCCAGTATCCCATCTATCCCTCTGGCACTGGGAAGCCATTCTCCATGTCCTGTCCCTCCATCCCTTGTCCCCAGTCCCTCTCCAGCTCTCCTGGAGCCCCTTTAGGCTCTGGAAGGGGCTCTCCGATCTCCCGGGGGCCACAGGAGTCCCACAGGATGGACACAAGTCTGCGCTATGCAATCCTGCTCTCTCCTATATAAACACCTCATCAGTTGATGGGGAGCTGGTATAAACAGCATCTTCTCCACATCGTGGCTGTTTTGTTTGGAGTCAGCATTAAAAAAAATCCCAGGAAATAGCACGTATGTGGTCAGTATGTATTTACTCCTCAGAGGCTTCTCCGTGATTTACACAGAGCATATGGAACAACTTGTGCTAGAGATGTTTGTTTGCCTGAGGCAGCTGGAGATGCTGAGTTTCTAACAAGGAGGTAAAACTGTCTTGTTTCCACCCTGCTGTGGGTAGAGCTGATGATCTGTCATTCAGGACTGCTGGATTTTCCCCCTGTAAATGGCCAGAGCTCTTTTGGAAGCTAAAAAGCCAAGGGCTTTGCCCAAATCTATCTAAAAACTCAGCTGAAGTTGGTCTAGACAATTTTCAGAGCAATGAATATTTCTGCATGAGAGCTATTGAAGAGTTTTTCTTTAAGCAAACATCAGTTCCTTAGCATTGTCTGGTTATTTCCACACAGTCAAATACAAACTAGCAAGAAAGTGAGAGATCTTCATTTGGTATTGAAGTTATTTTCAAGTGTGAGGAAAACACCCCCTAATTCATCTGATAAAGCTGCACCTGTGACCAGATATAAGCTCCAGCTTAAAACTGGGGTAAAAAAAGCTTTAAGAAATTATTTTGATGGGGAAAATGATACTGTTTTGCTAAAGTTCGTAAGTTTGGTGAGTGGGTTTGTTGTTTGGGTTTTTTTGACTTGTTTGGTTGGGGTTTTTTTGGCTGAGGAAGCCACCCTGGATTTACAGAGCCAAAGTTGAAGCTGAGTCTCTTTCTTTGTCCTGTAGCTCATTTTTGGGGAGCAAACATAGGTTCTGGAGGCTCAGAAGGTTGTTATCCCTCCTTGCTGCTGCTGGAAGCATCACCAATTAGCAGGAAATCTCTGCAAAAATGAACCTTTCCCCACATTTAGGCATCTCTCTGGGCAACCAGCACCTGCAGCTCTTGTGGTGCCAGGATCTCCTGCAGCCCCTGGCCTGGAGACACCTCTGGATGGGAAAGATCAACCTGTGCTGGGGCCGGAAGAGGTGGGGACAGCTTTGCCTGGTGACTGTTGCTGTTTATCACCCTTTCCAACCACTCATAGCAGAAATGAGTGGAAAAACAGGCTTCAGCACTCCACATAAAACCTGAAGCCAGCCAGCCTGCCAGCCTTACAAATGTGTCCTCTGTCAAACATCTCCTTCATTCATCCTGCAGCAGGGACACGTGAAAATCATCATTTCCCCAAGGCAGAACAACAGCATGCTTGTCCCTAAAAAATCCCTGTGCTGCTGAGCAAGTCACTTATAAGCAAGCTAGAACAGGGTCCTCACTTGAGGTGCTATTACTGTCTACATAAGATGGACAATCCAATGCCATCAGTTTGCAGACGTGCCAGTTCAGTGAATGCCAAAGGGAAATCCAGGACTCCTCCAGTGGGAGTGTTTGTACTGGACATGTGTAAACAGAGGCACAGCTTTTTACTACAAAGGGAGTTGGTGAGATGTTTTCTCAGGTTCCTCTGGAAGTTTTCTCTCTCTCAGCCCCACTGAGGAGTCAGAGGTACAGCAGGGTTGCAAGGGCTGGAGCTCTTGGATGGGTCTGGGAGCCCAGACTGCCATCCTGGGCCAGCCGTGTCCTGCAGGCTCCCAGGGGGAGGGATGAGACATCTGGCACTGCTGGAGCCTGAGCAGGAGGAGAGGCACCATCCCCAAGACACACTGCCCCTGTCAGACAGGAGCTAGAGGGGATTTCAACCCTTGGGGGGCTGCCCTGCCTTGATTTTTCCATCAGAGCCCCCTTTTTTTGCAGGGGGATGTACCTTTGCCAACAGCATTATCAAAGCTGTCTGGGGCAGTTTGACTGGTTCTGTGCCTGCTTTGGGGGTGAGCAAAAAGGCAGGGGGCTGATGTCATTTGGGACACCCCAAAGTCACTGGGAGAGCAACAACATGGTTGAAGAGAATCACAAAATCATAGAATATTTTGGGTTGGAAGGGACCTGTACGGATCCATGGAACCCAATCCCAAGGGAATGGCCCATATGGGGTCAAACACATACCCTTGGCATTACCAGCACCAGGCTGGTAAGGGGAAGGGGAAGGGGCCCCTCTCTTCTTCCCCAAGTGTGGGCCCTCAAACCCAGCACTTTTCACCCCAAAATTGCAGCCTTCACCTCCAAATGAGTCCATCTTTCACTTCAAGTCTACCATTTTCACCCTCAAATCTGATTTCACTCAAAAACCTCCCTCCAGACATCAAAATCAGCCTTTTAAATCCCAAATCTAACTCCAGACCTGAAAATCTGTCCCAGTCCATGCCAGGCTAAGCAGAAGGCACTAGGCTGAAAAGGCAGAGCCCTCCCCTGGCTGCTGCAGCTGGAGGGAGATCAACTATAAATAGAGCAGTTGGAAAAGGCCTCCAAAATATTCTCTAATCACACCTTTGAGATGACTAAAATGGCAACACCTCCAGTCCCAGCCCTGCCACACACACATGAGAAATTCACAGGCACATAGGTCTTGCCCGCACAATTCCTGACCCAAACCCTTGCCTTTTCTGCCCAGAGCTGAGGGAAATCTGACAATATTAATGAACCACCTTTGCTGAGAGCAGTCATCACCCCAGTCCTTCAGGCTTTGCAAGAGTTTGTAGGGAACAGACCCAAATTCTCATCCGAAATCGAAACTTCTAACAGGTTTTGTTAGAAAGATACTGGACAGTAAATAACACAAGAGAACTCAAAGACTGCACAAGGAATAACAGAAGGTTTCCCCTCATTACTCAGAGACTGTAGGACCCAATCTTTGCAATCAAGAAACAAAAGAGTAATTATTGACTTAACCGTGTTGGAGAGGTTTATTTCCCAGACAAAAACCTGGCTTGGCTTTTTAGGCATCACCATGCGAGTTGCAAAGTCTGCTTGCCAGCCCTGCTCCAGCACACCTGGAAAGGCATTGTTACATTTGTGGGAAAAAGTTGCTTGTATGATTTCCTTGCTAGACATGCAAAATTAAGACGCATATTAAGGCCAGTAGAAAATCTCTGCTCACTGTCTGTATGCCACAACTCTGATGCAAATTTCTTACTAGAATGCTTCCATTTAGACATGAAGTTGAACAAATAACACCATGAAAGCAA
>WBMV01009127.1:116386-151729 GCA_013396655.1 Campylorhamphus procurvoides | reverse complement strand
GGGGTGGGGACAGTGGGGATGGGGAGGGGACAGAGACACCGCCCCGCCCACTGGGAGGGGCCGTGACACGGGCGGGAATGGGAGTGTGTGTGACACGGTGTGTGACACTGGGTGTGACATGGGGTATGTGTGATACCAGGTGTGTGTGACACTGAGTGTGACACCAGGGTGTGACACTGGGTGTGTGTGACACCGATGTGTGACACTGTGTGTGTGACCCTGGGGTGTGACACGGGGTGTGTGACACTGTGTGTGACACAGGGCGTGCATGTGCGTGACACTGGGCATGTGTGACACTATGCATGACACCATGAGTGTGTGACACCAGCTGTGACAACCCACGTGTGGCCAAGCAAGTGTGACTGCACGACTGCAAGTGTGTCACTCCACATCAGTGTGACAGCAGGTGTGACCACACACGCACACACGTGACACATGGGAGTGTGACACCACATGCAGGCTCCCTGTCCCCAGGGCCAGGAGGGGACACCGGAGGGGACAGGCAGGGGGCAGAGGTGTGAGATTCACTCAGCACATCCCCAGGGTGACACTCGGGGACCAGGGAGGGTGGTGGTGGCCTCGCCCCCTGTAGGTGAGGATGTCACCCACAGCAGAGCAGGCCCTGTGCCTTGCCATGCCGATGTCACAGCCCAGCAGCCGCAGGGACACAGGCTGTGACATCCCCGCAGGCTGGGGGACACAAGGACAGCTGCCACCACCCACCAGAAGACCATGGGGACACAGGAATGGCTGCTCCTGCCACCCCAAGAGATGACAGGGGGGACACGGGAGGTCCCGGCCTCGACCCTTCTGATTCCTCACAGACAAACAACCAAACAACGGGCAGAGCCAACACTCAGGGATTTTTGGGTTTTTTCTTTTATTCCAAAAATCCATCCCTAAGAAACAAAATATTTCCCTTGGGAACCTGGGATCTTCCCTCCCCCCACAACAGCCTTGTGGTAATGTGGTATGAGCAAAGATCCTCTCTAAAAATCCAGGGGAAAAAAAAAAAGAAAAAAGGGAAACCAAACCAAAAATGAACCAAAAGTAACTGCCAAGTAGGTGCCCTCCCTCTGCTCCAGCCAAGAGCCCCAACCCCAACTGAGAGAGCGCACGACTTGGTTTGCTTTTACCCTTAATGCTTAACATTTAATTTTAAAGCACAAACATCAGAGATGGACTCTAAATCGCCAACAAAAAAATAGATATTTACAATATTTCTCCAGGGAGGGGAAAGGGAGAGAGGGAGNGAAAGGGAGAGAGGGAGGACAAGGGAGGGGGGGGGGATCAAAACGAAACAAAAACCACAACCAAACCTTTAAACAAGTGACTTTGCTTGCAGGAGTTGTCTTTAGGGAGCAGGCTGGGTTGGTTTTAAATCACTAAGTGATTTTCTTCTTTTATTATATATAATTCTTTTTTTCTTCCTTGTGGATTTGCCCCAGGCCGAGGTGGGCAGGAGGGTCACACACCCGAGTCTCTGCGGGACACAGCGGGGAGGGGGTGCTGTCCCCGTGGAGGAGGGACCCCCAGAGAGAGGAACCCCCGGCCCCTCCAGCCACACTCAACCCCAGCTCTTTTGAAGTTTTCTTTCTCGTTGCAAAACTCAAAATGAATCCAAAGGAAAAAGAAAAGCTTTTAATTCTTCCGACGTCTTCCCCAGGAGCCACTGCCAGGAGAGGGTGAGGATGAAGGCTCTTCCTCTCACCCAGGGGGTTTTCCTGCTCCAAACCCTCCAGCAGTGCAGCCACACTGCCCCTTGTCACAGGCACTGCGGGACTGTCCCCTTGGATCCCCCTGTGGCAGCGGGGACAGTCCCCATGCCCGGCAAGGGGGGAGGTGGCCGCCTCTCCTCCCTTATTGCTTCTGAAGCAGCGGGGGAAGGGGGGTGGGCTGCCCTCGGGGGTCCCCCCTGTGGGGCTGGGGACGGGTGGCACAGAGGGGACACCCCGGATTGTGCTATCTGAACGCTGCCAGGGAGAGAGCGGGGTGCTGAAACTGGGCGAGGGGCAGAGAGATGGGGAGCGTCCGGGCACAGGCAGGACAGGGAGGGAAATAAAACAGTAACCCAGAAAAACAAGATTCCAACCTTTTTTCCTTTTTTTTTTCCTCTTTTTTTTTGTTGTCATTTTTTTGTTTGTTTTGTTTTTTTGTTTTTTTGTTTTGTTTTGTTTTTTTTTAAAGTGCAAAAAGCTCTCTGCTGCCTTAGAGAGAGGTTCTTTGGACCGACCGTTCATTGCAAAGGAAAATCGGCAGCGAAAAGGGGTGGTGTGGGGGAAAGAGGACGATGCAGGGTGGGGCCGGCCGTGCCACTTCGGTCCCAGACCATGGAACAGCCCCCGCCCCTCCGGCCCCCGAGTGCTTCGCGGTGCCGGGAGCTGGGGAGGAAGAAGAGGCAGCTCCTGACCCCCCACCGGCTCACTCACCCCTGGCTGATGCTTCCCGAGTCCTTCCTGAGCTCTGGTGTACCTGTGGGTTCTCCCCTGCTCCGTCCCCTCGGACAGATGGTGTTCTGAGAAGGCTGCTGCTGTCCCAGAGTGGAATCCACTTACCCCCAGCCTCGCCTCCCTGGGCTCTCAAAGCCCCTGCTCCTGGTGACACCCCTGCCCCTGGCACCCAAAGAGCCGCTCGGATGCGTGGCAGTGGCAGGACAGAGGGATGGATGGCAGTCCCTGCAGCCAGACGTGGGAAAGGGGACAGGGGGGAGAGTGCAGGGCGAGTGCCGAGCTGGTGGTGGTGGCACGGAGGGGCACGGGGTGCTCCGGCTCTGCTCCCGCTTCCTCGGAGAGACCTTGACCCTCAAGCTTTGTGCTACCGGGGAAGTGACAAGTGTTTCAAGGCAAGGAGACGAGGGGGAGGAGGGGGAAAGCCGAGGGAAGAGGGTGCCCCATTTCTCTGCACAGAGACCTCTGGTACAAGCTCCGCCCGGGGAGCAGCCAGCCTCCCTGCCATGTGCCATGTGCCCACTCCTCCCGTGGTACTGGCCAGCCCGGTGGGACATCTTCCTCGGCAGAAGTCCCGGGGAAGGAGGAGGAGGAAGGACAGTGGAGCGAGGCCAGCAGCGGCCCTGCCTGCCGAGTCAGGTGGGAGGCAGCAGCAGGACACGGAGGGCAAGGTGGGGAGGTGGAGGAGCGGCTCTCCGAGAGGGGTGGGATGGGCTCTTTTCCTTCTCAGTCTGCCCCGGGAAGGGTCTCTAGCTGATTTTTTGGATCAGCTTCTCATCGGACAGGCAGTAGAGGCTGTTGATGGACAGGTCCGAGATGAAGTGCTCACAGGCTTTGCGGGTGATCTGTTTGCAACCCCGCAGGTCGATTAGGGTGACGTTGGAGATGCGGCGCAGGTACAGCAAGGCCTGGTCCGTCAGCTTATTGCAGCCTGCAGGGAGGAGAGAGAGAGAGAGAGGAAGAGTGAGGTGGAGCAGCTCCAGGAAGGCAGCAGCGAGCCGGGAGGAGGGCAGTGCCACGGCTGGCGCAGCCCCCGCACCTGCCATGTTGAGCTCGGTGAGGGAATTGCGTGTGGAGGAGCCCACGGCGGTGAGGAGGTTGACCGACTGGTCCGTGAGGTGGTTGCAGTGGCTGAGGTCGAGGCGGGAGAGCAGGGGCATGTGGCGGATGATCAGGCGCAGCGTGGCGTCGGTGATGTCCAGGCCGGCCAGCCGGAAGTCGATCATGTTGCGGAGTTTGCTGCGATTGTCCTGACCTGCAACGGCAGAGACCGGGCTGAGCATGGACAAACCACCCTGCTGCGTGGGGGCACTCTGGATCCAGCACCACCTCCCCACTCCACACCTGAATCTCACCCCCTTCCACCTGTACACACAACCCATGGGGCCCCTGGGGAGACACCCCCGCCCCAGCCGTGCCCCGGGGCAGCTGCTTACTGGGTTTGTCTGTTGGAGGCGTGAGCAAGTCCCGGATCTGAGGGTCCTTGATTCCTACTGCCCACCGAAGATCGAGGGTCCTGAGAAGGGGGCAGCTGGAGGTACTGAGAGCACACACTGCAGACCAGGAACAGCCCGCCAAGATGAGGTCTTTCAGGCCTGGGAAGAAAGAGAGGTAACAAGTCAGACGGGTTTGGTCAGCTCCAAGGCATCCCAGATCTCAGCCCTCTTTCTCCAGGCACACGAGGAGCAGGTCCCCTCCCTGCGTGGGGTGGGATGTTTGCTGGTGATGGGATCCAGGCACCCAGGAGTTCCCAAGCTGGCGGGTACCTGGCTCCAGCCCTCAGGAAGCCACAGAGTAGGCTGGTGGCAGAGGAAGGGCCCCCTGCCCAGCCCCACACTCACCTGGCAGCCTGTTGACAAGCCACGTGAGCTGTTTTTTGGAGATGTTGGTCCAGCTGAGATCGAGGCTGACTGGCTGCCTTTTGATGATGCCGCTCAGCGCCTGGGGGGTGATGGACTTGCACCTGCTCAAGTCTATCTTTGTCCACAATCTCTTGTCACAGCACCTGGGGACAAGGACAAGGCTGAAAGTTGAGACCCACAGGGTAAGAGACAGCCAGTGGGATGCCCGGTTTCAGGGAGGGGCCCAGCCCTGGCATGGCCCCAGCCACAGAACAAGGCTGCTCCTCCTGCTTTCCATCGGCCTTCCCAAACATGGGAGGTCGCTGAGGATGTCTGGCCACCCAGAGCAGCCCCAGCAGGGTTTGCTACCACAAAACAAGACTCAGAGTCACAGCTGCTGGTCTGCTTGTCCCCTCAGGGTGCTCCTCCTGCCAGAGCAAAGATCTTAAGGATCCTCTCTTCCAGCAGGCAGAACACACTGTCTGGTCCCATCTCACGGCTCCGGCAGCACTCGCTGCTTCACTGGGAGCTGCAGCAGAGCCTGGAGGTGGCACCAACTCCTCCTCTCCCACGGGAGCCTGTGGAGACCTTGGACCCTAAGGCAGCTCAGTGGAGCCCCTGAAGGTGCAGGGGAGGGGACACTTTCCTTCAGCCATCACACCACAGCATCCCCACCGGCTGCTGAGCAGAGCAGGCCGGTCCTTTCCCATCATGCCATCCCTGCTGCTTGGCAGTTAGAAACCTCCCAGTTTCCATTCCGTCTGTTCCCAAGCCCTCCACCATGCACAGCTGTCCCAGTGCCAGCATTGTCTTCGGGCCTGCTGCCCCCCGAGGCACTTCCAGCCAGCAAACCCATCCCGCCTCAGCAAACCCATCCCGCCTCAGCCTGCCTTCCACGCTTTCCCTGCCTGCTGGCAGCACACGGGGCCAAGAACAGCAAGGACAGGACACTGGCACCTCGCAAGGACACAGTGGGGGACACAGGTGCTCATGTCTCCCAGCAGAGGAGACAGGAGGAAAGCAGAAGGGGACAGTAAGTACCAACACACAAGGGTCCATGGGCAATGCTGCCCGGCTCCAGGGGGGTACAGGAGAGCACCAAGGTGAGATCCCCTCCCTCTGGCAGCCCACCCAGGAGGTGCCCCCACACTCACCACTTGTACCAGGTCTTGCACACCCGCATGCACTCGCAGAGCTCCCTGCGGGTGAGGTAGCGGAAGACGGACATCCAGACCTCTCTCTGCATGCAGCTCTCCTCGTCCTCCTGCGCCCGGCCCCCGCGCCCGTTCAGCCGGGCCGCCCCCCCCTCCTCCGCGTTCTCGTCCTCGTCCTCCTCCTCCTCCTCGTCCTCCTCGGCGGCCGCCTCGTCGTCGCCCCCGCTCCGCAGGGGCATCCTGGCGGGCGCGTGGCGCACCACCACGCGCGGCGAGTGCTGCAGGTTGGCGGAGGACGCCGTGATGGCTTGGAGCTTGGGGACGATCGAAGTGCCGTGCACGTCTTTGGTGGGGCGCTGGAGCGTCACGGTGAGGTAGGAGCCGTGCAGCTTGGCCTTCTCCACCTCCGACAGCTCCTTCTTGCCGCTGGGGTTGTTCTCCTTCTCGCGCACCATGGTCCGCTCCGTGGCCTGCAGCCGCAGCAGCTGCCGCCGCTTGAAGCGCTCGTCGCGGCTGGCGCTGTGGTGGTCGCTGGGGCCGGCGCCGGGGGACGAGCGGGTCACCACGCCCCGCGGGGACGCCGGGTCGTGGATCAGCTGCAGCATCGGGGTGGGAGAGTTGGGCGGGGGGGTCAGGGGCTCCTCGCAGCTCCGCAGGGGCCGCAGCACCTTGGCTTGCGCCGTGTCGTCGTCGCTCTCCTCCACCTTCCGCTTCTGTGGGGAAGGGGGTTAGCAGGGACTGTGGTGGGCCTGGGGAATGAATGCTTGGCCCCTTTTCTGTTCCCCAGGGAAACATCACAGTGCTGGCAGGGCCTGCACCAGCAGTGCCCAGCAGAATCACAGAATGGTTTGGGTTGGAAGGGGTCTTAAAGATCACCAAGTTCCAACCCTCTGTCATGGGCAGGGACACCTTCCACTAACCCAGGTTGCTTCAAGCCTCATCCAACCTGGCCTTGGACACTTCTAGGGATGGGCAGCAACAGCTTCTCTGGGCAACAAGTTCCAGTGCTTCACCACCCTCTGAGTAAAGAAATCCTTCCTGACAGCTCATTTAATTACCACCGGGACCAGAGTCCACACACATCAGCAACCAATGTTCTCCTTGCCCTCTGACAAAAGGGGTGTCCCTTGAGGTTGGAGGCGACTTCCACCAATGCCTAAACAGCACAGTGTCTCTTGCAGTGGAACCTCTCAGGATCACAGCTCAGCACCAGTGCAGACAAGGGTGCTCACCACAGTCCTGGGGGACTCATCCCTATGGGATGTGGCAATGCCCCCAGGTGCTGCACTTCCACAACCCTCACTCTGACTGGGCACTGCCCAGTTGGTCCCACCAGCCCACGCTGGCTGAACACATCCCTGGCAGGATGCAGCGGGAGGGGGGACACACATGCTGCTCCTTACCTGGCCCTTCTCTGTGTCATCACCCTGGTAGCATTTGGGGCACTCCCAGCAGTTGGGCAGCTCATCATTGAGCAGCCCCTCCCCGTCCATCTGCAAAGAGAAGCTGGGGGTCAGCAGCAGTCCTGCCCCAGAACCGAGCCCCCCCTGCACCCAGCACCCCCCCTGCTCACCTGCAGACAGCCAGGGTGAACGATCTCATTGCAGATACAGCACTCCATGAGCTTCTTCTCGAAGTCCTGCGAGTCCTCATTCTGATCCACCTCCCCACAAAGTGCACATGTGACCGAGTGAGGCAGCCTGGGCTACAAAGGAAAGCAGGGGTGAAACCAGGGCAAGGTGGCACAGCCATCCCTTTTTCCTTCCCTGCCCTTCGACTTGAATGGTGGGAAAGGGGCCAGCTATACCCCAGGAATCAAACTTGGGTAACTACCCTCCTGTATCACAAAATTATTAGCATTGGAAAGGATCACTAGAGATCATCCAGTCCAACCCCCCCAACTAGAGCAGGTGACACAGGAACACATCCAGGTGGGTTTTGACTGTCTCCAGAGAGGGAGGTTCCACACCCTCCCTTGGCAGTTGTTCCACTGCTCTGCCACCTTCAGTGGAAGGTTCTCCCTCATGTTGAGGTGAACCCCCTTGTGTTTTAGTTTATGGCCCTGATGGGCCACCCACAGCCGTTGCCAGACTGCAGGAGACCCCAGGGAGCAGGATGAGAGCACAGACTCACCGCCAAGCACTGCCGGAGGACGCAGGACTGCTTCATGCGGCCGGGCCCGCCGAACTTCTTCATGTCCCTGCAGTAGTGGCACATGCCACACTCGCCCTGCATGCAGGCCTTGCATTTGCGGCAGCGCACCCGCCTCCGCCGGGCGCCCGACACGATGGGGGACACCGTGGGCCTGACGGGGGTGGGCCGGGGGGTCGGCTTCATGGTGTGCGGCTTGGTGATGGGGATGGTGGGCAGGCGCACCCGCAGCCGGGCCTGGAGCTTGAGCTGGCAGCAGAGAGACAGGGGTCAGCTGGGATCTGCAAGGCTCTGACCCCCAGGCCTTGGATAACAGGCCAGAGAGCAGCTCTGCTCCCTCGGCACTCTGTGGCCAAAGGAGCTGGGGTTGGTGCTTCCCAGTTCTCCCCGAGGACACACCCTCATCCTTCATCACCTCACACCAAGAGCTCCCCTTCCTCACCACCCCCCATCAGAACTCAGAAACGGGTCTGAAAAGAGCTGCTGACTCCCAAAAGCATCATGGTGTTCCAACAACATCCACTCTCTCCTCCTGAGGCAAGGAATGACAAGGGCACCTGGGCTGTCCTCTCTGTGTGTCACTCAGTGATCCCTGTGGGTCCCTTCCAGCTCAGAATATTCTGTAAGCCCTGTGTGTAACCCTGGGCACCTGGGGCTGTCCTCTCTGTGTGTCACTCAGTGATCCCTGTGGGTCCCTTCCAGCTCAGAATATTCTGTAAGCCCTGTGTGTGACCCTGGGCACCTGCCAGCTGTGCACAGGGACAGGGCTCAGCTCTGGCACTCCTTCCCAGGCTCAAGGCACACTGGGAACACTCAGACACCCCTGTTTATGGGGCAGGTGGGGCAGCACAGCTCTCCAGCTGACCTTTGTCCCCCTGTATCCCATCAGCCCCCACAGGAATTCTGCTGGCTGCAGCATCCTCCTGGAATCAGCCACGGTGGGGTGTCCACCACAGCTGAGGGGTTTGGGGAAGGGCAGGCTCCCAAAAACCCCAGCACAAAGGATGGGGCTGGGGACGTGCCAAGCATCTGACTGCTGCACCAAAGCGTGCAGATGTCTCCAGGTCTCTCCTCCCAAAAAAGCTGCCTGTGATGCTGCACAGGGGCCAGCAAATCACACTGGAACTCCTTGGGCAGGGCAGGCGAGCAGAGACAGGCACCTCCAAAGGGCAACCCCAGAAGCTTGCTTGCCTCCAGACTCCCAAAGGGGGTGTTACCCACCCTTTCCCAGCATGATGGGGTCCTGCTCTTCCCACAG
Source organism: Campylorhamphus procurvoides (assembly GCA_013396655.1). Lineage (NCBI taxonomy): Eukaryota > Metazoa > Chordata > Aves > Passeriformes > Dendrocolaptidae > Campylorhamphus > Campylorhamphus procurvoides. The sequence continues at coordinate 142,878 of WBMV01009127.1, read as the reverse complement.
CCTGCCTGTGAGCCCGTCTCCTGGCAGGAAGGAAGCAGTGTCCTCGGGGAGCCATCCTGGCAGGCCACAGGAAGGCAGCCTGCAGAGGGGAAGTCCGTCTGCTCCGTGCCTCCATCTGCCCAGCGAGCTGAGCCCGGGCTGCGGCCCAGCTGTGGCCACTGGGTTATGAGCACAGCTGGAAAGGGAAGGGCAGGGATGCACGGCAAGGTCCCACTGCCGAGGAGCTGCCTGCTGTCACAGGGCTTGCAAGGGCCAATACTACAGCCAGTGTGCTGGCAGGGACACGAGGGACACGTTCACCTGGCAGTGAGGGGCTGGACTGATGCTGACCATCAACCCCACACCTCATCCATTGCTGCAACAGTGAGACCTTCCCCAGTACACAACATTCCTCACACCACCCAGGACCTCCCTTATCAAGCAAGAGAGCAGGATCCCCTCTTCTTCCAGCAGCAAGGCTCCATGTTCTCTGAGCACAACCAAAGGGCTAGAGAACATGGAGCAGCTGGGGCTGATCCAGTTACCACCTGCCAGCCGAGCTGGGATAACCGGCATTGTGGGAGAACTCCTTTCTGCCAGCACATGGGTTTGCCACGGTGCAGTGGAGGTGCCTGCACCCCACGTCCCACCCTGGCACTGCTCCCGAGGCGGGTATGGAAGCGGTGCCACCACACCCCAGTCCCAGGCAGCGACTCAACCACACACAACACCCACCCAGGCCCCTCCTCGCAGCCCTTACCTTATCTCTCTTGGGCCACTGGACGATGGGGACGCCTGTAAGTGCCAGTTTGGGGTCGCTGTTTGCGTATTCCTCCAACAGCAGCTAACAGGGAGAGAGCAGGGGGGGAAAACACAGCAGAGAGACAAAAAGCACAGGTGTGAGCAGAGAGAAACACGGCTCCCGCCGGCGAGGCAGGCTCCGACCAGATGCCAGGGCCAGCACGCTTCAAAGGCAGCTGGGAAGGAGCCCTCCTCTCCCCACACCCACCAGCAACCATCCCTCCTCCCCACAGGAGACAGACAAGCTCTGTCGAGTCGATCTGCACCAGCGCTTTCATCAACTGCATTTCAGCCCCGAGGCCCCACGCTGGGCGGTGGTAGGGGGAGAGCGCCAAGATTCGGCAGTCCGGGGGGATTTACATGGCAGGATTCGGGGAGGGGTCGCCCCCCATCTGCTCCCCAGGCTCGGGGCGGCTGGAGGGGGCATTGGCGGTGGGATGTGGAGCCCCGGCACCCCCTCCGTGGCCTGGCACAAGCTGCCGGCTTGCCGAGCGCTGCTCCCCCGCACCGCCTCGGGATTTGGCTGTGACTTTGACGGAGCGATCCCACGGCACCGGCCGGCCTGGCACGCCGCCCCCCGGCGCTCCCGCTGCACGGGGGCCCTCCCCTCGCCCCCCTCCGGCGCAGACCCCTCCCCACCGACCGTGCCCGTCGCAAAGGTGCTTTATTTACTTGCCGTTGCCATGGCCACGCGGGCAGGAGCCTCCTGCCGGCATCCCGGCGGGCGCTGCTCCCGCTGCCAGGCAGGGCCGGGGGATGCCCGAAGTGCCCCCCGCCCGCCCCGTGCGGCCGCCCGGGCAGGCAGGAAGCCGCAGCCTCCCCCGGGCTCCCCGGCAGCGCAGCGTGCTGCCTTCCCCAGCCCTTCCGCCTCCCCACGAGCGCATGCCGAGGGAAAGGTCAGGGCTGGGGGCTCTCGCACACGGACCCCGCGTGGGGGCTCCGCGGGGGCGGCCAAGCCTCGGGCTGCTTCCCACGGGGCCCGAGGGGCTGGGGCGGGGGATGCTCCCGGGTCCTGCGGCCAAACCTGGCTCGGAGCCGGGCTGGGTGGCAGCCCCCTCGTGTCGCCCGTGTCCCCTCGCTCCGTGGCTGGGGGGACGCGNCCTCCCCAACCCCGGCAGCCGCACCGGCGGCCGCGTGTTCCTGCCGAGCCCTCGGGCAGCAGCTTCCTGAGCCGGAGACAATGCTGCTGCGTCACCCACATGCGGTTCCCAGCAGTGCTTTGCAACGGGAAGATGGCAGAAGAGAAAAAGCGAGCGAGGAGCGGAGGGCAGAGCCGCGCTGCTGCAGCGCCGGGAGGGGCCGGCACGGCGGCGATTGGCGCAGGGTCCGGGCGGTGCTGCCCACCGGCCTCGCGGGGCTCCCTCCCTCCTTTCCCTCCCTCCCTCCCTCCGCCGCAATCCGAGAGGCCGGGGCCGGGCTCCCCGGGGCCGGGGACAGCGTGGCCGGCAGCTCTTTGCCCCGTCCCGCTCACGCCCAGCCGCCCCGACGCCTTTCTTTTGTCTGCGGGTTTGGGATCTGGGAGAGCTGAGAGGGGCTGTGGGATGGAGGCAAGGGTCGTAGCCCCTCGCAGCCCCTTCCAGGCACTGCACCCCCTCCCCTCCCGACCTGGATGGACCGACCTTCCCAGGGAAACATCCCGCCGGCCAAGTTTGGGAGCAGCCGAATTCCCAAAGGCACGGGGGACCAAACCACTAGAGGGGGACAGATCCATGCCGGGCCATCAAGGTGTCCCCAGTCAGCCCCAGCTCCCCGAGATCCCCTCCCCCAGCCACACACCGCAATTAAAATGGAGGAAACTCCCGAAATAAAGCCTAACAGCACTGGGGAACAGCGGCTGCTCTCACTCCTGCTGCATCCAGAGCATCTGCAGGGCTTTGTGTGCCCAGGAAGCCAGTCACATGCCAACCTGGGTCCACACTGTCCCTACCTGAACCGCCAGTGACACCCTGGGGTCCCCGTGACCCACAGACCTTCCTGGCACAGCTCACAGGCCACCCCTGAACGTCCCCATCCATCCCCGAAGGATACAGCCCCCACTCCTCACCGAGTCCTCCCTGTGCCCCCCTGTGACAGTGCCAGACCAGAGCCTCTGAGGTGAGGGCCTGGAGACAAGATCAGCACTTGTTTCTACAATCCTTGGTGCTCCAACAGCACGGAGAGCCCAAATTAACCCATCTGCACCAGCCTACAGGGCTCTGTAGGGCTCTGCAGCTGCCTCATGACCATCCTTCTCTCAAATCCAGTGATGGAAACCAGCACAGGGGTCAGAAAGGATGGAGAGAAGCAGTCAAAAGACAACAGGACCTCTCAGAAATTCCCTCTTTGCCAACAATCTTTCCAACGACCCCAGCCCATACCACGCTCAGGATTTTCAGACAGTCCCTCCTGCCACAGAGCTGGAAGCACATCTTTGTCACATCCAAAGTGTCACGTCCCACCATGTGACACTCCAGGCTCAGCTCATGACAGGATACACACTTTTCCATGCAACCCAACACACAGAGACCCTGGAATTGTGATCCCTACACAAAAGGCTGTGGGAAAAGGCAGCATTTTCATGCTTTGTGCCTGGGGACACTGCATAGCAGAGGGTGGCAGGACATTTGTTCTGAAGGGCAGATCAAGGTGTCAGGGTATCTGGATGAGAAAACCCCACATTCTGACCCTGGAGAGCACAGACCAAAGTAAGGTTTTCCTCAACAGTCCTTGGCCACATCCCAAGTCCATAAATGACCATACCCAATGACAAGAGCACAAGAGAACCAGCTGCAGATCGATGGCCCCAGCTGAAAGGTTTAGCTAGAAATGTCTTAGCCCTTGGCAGGTTTTACAAGGCAACCTTTACTGGCCAGTTCCATCACCACTGGAAAATACAAGTTTTCAAAGTACAGCTTTTGCTGTGGTTTGACACTTGTGCCCCGTTCTCCAGCCACTGAAGGATCTTTGTGCCTTGAGGATGCCCATCATGAGGGACAGAATCCTGCAGCTCAGGATACTTCTGAACCTCCAAGGACACCCAATTTTAAGGAGCAAATCCTCAGGGAAGCTGTTTGAGACCACAGAGAGTGTCACCTGCAGCTCAAAACCAGACACAGGGATGGGGGTCACACCAGAACCACAGGCACAGATTTGTTAGCTCCAAAACAACAGATTCTTTGAACTTGTCTCAAAACCCAACTGAACACCAACAACCTTGACTGCTCTGCCTTCAAAACACCCAACACTAGCCCCCTTTTCTCAGTCCAAGGGGGAAACACGGTGCTCACAGCATGAGCTCCTTCAGAGCATCACAGAGGGGCTCACATATCACACGTCACGCACTCAAAGGTCACAGGAAACCAGAAGTGGAACCTTTAACAGCATCTACATCCACTCCTTCAGCCAGGACAGCCCACCCTGGGACCCCAGAGCTGAACAGATCACCATCAGCAAGGAGGGGAGCAGAAGGTAACTGGTTCTAGGGACTAAAATGGACTTCTGGGGAATAAAATGAGGCTGACGGTCTCACTTTGGTGCTGAAGGGGCTAAAACACCAAAGCTCATGGGGTCAGCTCAACAAGTCTGGCAGATGAAGGGAAAAAACATCCAAGCAACTCTCACTGGCCCCAAAAACTTGACTCATAACTTCAGGTCACACCCGGGCAAACAACTCAAAGCAACAAGGCCAAGTCCACCTGGGGCAAGGAAGGGCTTCAACTGCCATGGAACCCACAGGCAGGATTGGAAGTGAACTGCATAACCAAGGAGCATTTTGCACTGACACCCGTGAGGGACCCAGCCAGGGCCCAGAGGGTCCCCCCAGAGGGGTCTCAGCCACGCTGGCTGGGAGCAGTTACTGCTCCTGCAACCCCACCCAACACCTGAGGGCTGTCTGTCCCTCAGGTGTGACACCAGCCCCATGCAGAGGAAGAGCAGGACACAGAATCTGCAGACACATCACCCCCTGCCCCAGGACAGGGCAGGGCCAAGCCCTTCCACTTCCAACAGCCCAAGGAAGAAGCAGCACCCCGGCAGCCCTGAGGAAAGGCAGCACCTGTGGCTGCCCCAGGCCTACCTTGACGTCAGCGATGAGGGCGTCCTCGTCCTCGATGCCGGTGGGAACACACTTCTTGTGCAGGGGGAGAGACTCCAGCTTGTCCACGAGGCAGCGCAGCCCCTCCAGCTCGAACTGGGTGAGGTGCACCTTCCTGTTCTTGCGCGGGCTGCCCCCGCTCGGCTCCCAGGCCTGGCCGTTCTGGGAGCCCCGGCTGGAGTCGGAGGAGTCTATGGATGGGGTCTTCTTCAGAGCGGGCAGACTGCTCCGGCAGCTCCTGCCCAGCTCCTCATAGTCCACGTTGGCACCGTTGGCGATGGGGCTGGTGAGGATGGAGCGCCTCGTGACCGGCCGCTTGGGTTCCTTCCCTGCTGCGTCCTCCTCCTCATCCTCCTCCTCCTCCTCTTCCATGTTCACTGAGTCCGAGGAGCTCAGCTCCATATCTGCCACAACAGGGAGAGAGTGAGGGCACAGCAGGCAGGCAATCACTCACAGCATTCAGTTTCCAAAGGAATCCCCCCGGTCACAACAGATACATATGGGGAAAGGAGGGGACATGCAGCAGCTGGGAAAGAACAGCTAAACACCTTCCAAATCCTGGCTTGGTTTGTGGGAATACAAGGCACTAAGCATGGAAAAACATCCCAGAGGAAAAGACAGCCCTAGACTGAATTTCATGGAATCCTAAAAGGGTTGCTAGGAACCTATAAAGGTCATCTAGTCTAACCCTCCTGCCATGGGCCCAGGCATCTTCCACTACAACAGGTTGCTCAAAGCCCTGTTCAACATCATTCTGCTTTGGGAGGCTTGGGATCTCCAGCCATTTGGTCCTGTGAGTGACTCAGGACCCTGATCCTGCCTTCGTGAGGCAAGGAAGAGGATGTGGACTCACCCACAATCGTGAGGCTGCTGAGCCCTTGCAAGTAGCTTTGACAGCACTTGATACCCTGCATACAGCAGGCCCTGACCAACCAGAGACCATCCCTGCCCCACAGCACTCTGGTGGTCACTGCAACTTCCCCCCACCTCTTGTGTGAAAGGTTTTGTGTGTCCCAACAAAGCAGGAACCGCTGTGCTGGTTTCACCAGCTCTGAGAAACCTGGGCTGTTGCAGGGGTGAAGGAGGAAGCAGAAGTCTGGCTGCCTTTGGCTTCTTCCTCAAAGGAACACCCAACCCAGCTGCTGAGCCAGGACCCCAGCAGGAAGGTGCAAGGAACCAGTTTGAGAGGGGGGGGAAGGACCAAGGGCTGTGCTTACCCATGCTGAGCGACTCCTTCTGGAAGTCCTTGGTGAGGTGGGAGCGGCTGGTGATGCAGTACACGTAGCGCTCCAGCACGTACCAGCACATCTCGTAATAGAACGGGTAACGGAACTTATTGGGGACCTGCAAGACATGGCAAGGGGATCTGGTCAGGCCTGCTGCACCACCACTGCACCCACAGCTCTGTCACTGCTGCCTCAGAGAAGAGAGATCCCCTGTGGGGACAGCAAAGGCATATCTGTGTGTAACAGCAGCATTCCTGCTTCTGATGGGATTCTCCTTGCAGAGGGATGTTATCGCCAGGCAGGGCACAGACCAGCCACCACTTGCTTGCCAAGCCATCAATATTTCATTTTTTTTGGTCAGGGTTGCAGATCTGCCCCCACAGACCCTCTAACCACGAGCACCAGAGAAAGTGACAGATGCCACACCAGGGCTGGCCAAGTGTCCAGCACAGCCCAGGTGTGTCCTGCAGCTTCTCTGCAGGAGCTGAGCACTGCAGGATTCATGTCTCCTCAAGGAACAAGCAAGAATTCCCACGTGCCTGCCTGTGTGCCCCCACCCCTCACCCCTGGCTCTCCCACAGGGCCTCACCCGCGTGCGGTCTTCGATGCTGTAGATCCGAAGCTGCATAGGGATGTTGAAGCTGTGTAAGAAGTTGCCCCCAAAAACCAGCGTGTCCATGGGGGTGTACACAGCATGGATCCAACCTTGGAGAGAAAGCAGAGTTGGAAGAATCCTTCTGAGCAACAAGGTCACGTCAAGGTCTCACAGCCTCAAGCCCTTTTCCATCTCTGAGGAACCCTGTTCTTCACAGAAGGGCTGTCAAATCTGCACCACCCTCACATCACTCAGCTAAGCCCACCCTGACAGCTGCACCTTTCACCTGTACCCAGCTTAGCTGCAAGCACAGGACTGCTTACTGACCCTGTCATATCAGCCAGGCCTAGCAGCAGCTGGGGGCTACACACAACTCACACAACACCCAGCTCACACCTTCCAGAGTTTTTTGTCACCCTGGTGTCATCCTAAATTGTTTCCTAATTGTGTTAAGCCTAAGAACACCAGCAAGAATGAAAACAGTCTTCCAAAGTCTGTTCCAACAATTAAAAACACCCTCAAAGTAACTCAAGTTCCAGCTCTGTTATCTCCAAGGCTAAGCAATCCAGCCAAGTCCAACATTTGGGGAATTCCAGCATGGGTTTCCTTAAGTTCAAAAGAGGTGTCAGTTGTGATAACAGGCCTCAAATGAGTAAGTTGTGCAATCCCTGGTGTTTTCTGTTCCTGGTGCTGCTGAAAGCTGTAGCTCCACGGAGCTGTCGCATGACACCCAGGAAGCAGAGGATCCTGGGCTGTGCTGGGCCAGCCTGTGCTCAACCTGCACTACTGTGGGTGTCAACACCCCAGAATCTGGGAAAGCCTCCTTTCATAATGATTCAAGTGTGCTGTGAGCCAGCCACAGCTTCCCTGTCACTTGGGCTGAGCCCACAGTGCCATGACAGGCGTGTTTTGGGAGGTGGGAAGCGACAGGACAGAGCCACATCACGTGTCCCTCTCCCAGTCACTCATGAGGAAGCTAAACCCTGTCTGTGTCCCAGCAGCTCCAGTGTCTCACCACAACTCTGGCCAAGGCCAGGATGCCCCTGCCCTCCCTGTGGTACCTGAGGGGATGACAAAGGTGTAGCCCTGCTTGAGCTCGATGCGCTGGCACTCCGACACTCTGTCCCCAAGGAAAATGTCTCCCTGCTTCCCTGAGAGAAGCCAGTTTTCATAGAGCTCCAGGTTCTGGGGTGTAGGAGGGATCAGCCAAAAGATCTGCAGATAAAGACAACACACATGTAAGTCCTCATATAATGAGCAGTTACTGACTACCCCTGGCTTCTTCCATGTATCTGAATCTCTTCCTCTCCTCATTTCCAGAGAAATTCCCAGTAAAATGACCTAAACTGCTGCCCTACCGAGAGGCCAAGCAGCTGAGCAAGGTGTTTCCCAAGCTGACACACTGAGTGCCACATGTAGCCTGAGCTTGGCATGCTTTCTAAGAATTTACATCAGTGTCAAGACATGCAGAGCCCAGGAAAGACACCAGTGTTAGCAACAAGGAGATTTACCCAAGTGTTTCTGCCATGTTAGTCAGAACTACAGCTGAACTGGGGACTGGCACCTGTCTGGCTCCATGCAACACACGTGTAGGGTGGAAAGACCTCAGCTGGCTGTCTGGGACCTGCAGCCACTCCCCTAAAGCACCTGTAGCTGTCCCAACAGGGACTGGCCTACCTTTCCCCCTCGGTGGATGTGGTACCACACCGAAGTGCCACCAAAGTCCACGTGGAAATCTGTGTAGCAGCCCTTGACGCTCATCAGACAGTACCTGGGGGAAAACAAGATGATGAGAAGTTGAGAATAAGTGGTGATGTGTGTTTTGGAGCAGACACAGCACTTTCAAAGGGAATGGTCCCCCCCAAACCCAGGCCAATGGCTCAGAGCAGTGCCAGAAGGGACACTGCTCCTGTCCTTCCACACAGCTAAAAGGGCTTAAATAACTGACTGCACGTCCTCACAAGTGCCACCCACCACACAGACAGGGAGACTGTCCCTCCTGCTTCCCCTTGGTACAAACTGCTGCTCCCTGGGGCAGGTCTCTTGCAAGAGATGCTGTGCTGCCTGCCCCAGCTCAGGAAGTCACTTACTTCTGCACCTTTGGATACTGCATCTCCAGGATAGCATTGGTAGACTCTGTCTGGCTCTCCTTCAGGTGTCTGGGCCACATGTTGTCAACCCAGTCAATCAAATCCACCTATGGCACGAAGTGGGGAGATGTGAGCAGAGAGAAAAGGGGCACAGCAAACCCTTTTGCTACCCCCAGGCTGGCAATCACCTTTGTGTTCCCACCCAGCAACCCTCCCAATGCCTCTTGGGCAATCCCACACTTAAAAGCACTTGGGCCCAGATGTTCTGAGGCCCCACTGGGCTTACACAAGAAACATGCAGGGCAGCATCTCCTAGGGCAGCATTCAACTCCCTAAGCTTCAGGAGAGCCAGAGATGTCCAGGCTCCCTCTGCAGTTTACAGGGAGAAGTGAATGGCCTTACACAGCTGCCCCTTCCACTCCACAGACTGCAGAAGGAGTTCAGGATGTCCATCCCACCTTCCACACTTCAGGAAGGGCAACTCCACAAAACAGCCTCCAGCAATTCCAGCACACTCCCAGTCCCCTCTGCCCTCAGAGATCTCAGCACTCTGCACCAGAAACCCTCCCTTCCAGGCTGTGCAAACCTCTGGAGCTCCACTTCCATGTCTCCAACTGCTGACAGCTAAGGTACAGGTCATCTCTCTGCAGAGTGACATGCCAGGGACTTGGCCAATGGTCACCACAGCCTGACTGGGAGATGAGCTCCAGGGCAGGCCCAACAGCTTCCAGAGCACACACTGACATCCCTGCTGAGCCCACACATGTTCCAAGCACCCCCTCCCCTCCTGCATCCCAGGGAAAGGAGACCCTGGGGAAGGAAGGGCCGTGCTCACCGTGGCAGGTCTCTGCACCAGGTTCTCCAGCTTGGTGTGGCTGAACTCCAGGCTGATGACGTTGTAAAGCTTCTCCCTCTCCTCCTCGGGTGTTTCGTAGTACCGTGCCCACTGTGCCATGGACATCTCGATGTCGCGCTGCGTGTTCACATCCATGACATCCACCATCCGTCGGCTCCCTGTCACAGCACACACACACCCCTCACTGGAGCCAGCCCTGGGCACAGTGTGCACCCCAGGAGACTCCAGGAGAGGAGATCTTCAAAGAACCCACCCACACAAGTGTGATGGCCTGGCCTCTCCCAGCACTTCCACACCCACACCCAAAGAGAAACTGCTCCAGGTCAAAGCAGACTCGAGCAAGTGATCGCCTGGCTAAGGACAGCTCAGGTTCACCAGGCTGCACTCTGGGAGAGCCACAACCCCTCAGTTCAAGCCCAAGGACTGTCCCCATTGCCCCCTGCCTGCAGGAGGTGACACTTACCGACACACAGCCGCACGTCGTTCACGCTGAAGTCTGGATCCGGCATCCTGCACGACAAACACCTTGCTGAGAAACCTTCCAGTGCTTCTGGTACAGACCCTTCCCACCTGGCACCCTGAAGGTGCTGTTTTGGGGGGTGTGAAGACCACAGAATTAGGTCTCCAGGGGTGCAACTCTGGGCTGAAACACTGGGACAAACTCCTGGCTCGGGAAGCAGGTTTGGAAATAGGATGTACCCTCTCCAGAGCACAAGCTGTTGTAGAGTGACTTCTGGCACTTGGGCTAAGCAATCCCAGCTCTCTTTAAAGGCTGCTCATGTGAGTTATCCCATCCAAAGGCAGGGCCAGCCCAGTACACGCAGTATATTCCACTGACACAGCAGAACCACTCCAACTGTTTGTACTGGCACACTTCTCTGCACAAACACTGCTGTCACAGGCAGAACAGGCTGGCAGCCACTCGAGCAGCTCCTGACCCAGAGAAATACCCAAACGCTCAGGAGAAACCCAGTTCTGGCCACACTCTAATCCTCAGGATCAATCGCTGCCCTCTCAAGTCCCCCAGCAGTTCAAACTGGGCCTGGCACCATTTCCTACCTAATTCACCCCAGCACAGAACACCCTGCACTGGAGGAGACGACACCCATCTTGTCCCAGCCAGCTGAGGGTGTTCAGAGAAATGCTGCTGCTACCAGCTCAGAAAGTTTGTGAGAGGTCATTTATCCCCCTGATCATTGTGCCAATCAACCCCCAAAACACTGACCCAGCTTTACACTCAAAGCTGTAAATCTCACTGAATGTACTGCAGCAAGAGAGACAGACTGCAGTTTAGAAGTTGGATAAACCAGTCTGGAATTCTGGAAAATGCCAGAAATACTACAAATTGTTTGACTGTGGCAAGAGATGCCTATGTTACTAGGAAAGAAACCCAGCCAGACGTTGCATCAGAGCAGCAGTGGGACTTTCCAGACATTTGGTGGAATTCTGATCACCTACAGCCAATTCAGCCTCCTCATTTTCAGTCCAAACAGACTAATAAGAATGGGATAACCAAGGTGGAAGGCTCTGCTCACTGCACATAAAGGACAGGTTGGACAGGACAGTCATACCAGCTGGTCAGAGCCATACCCAGCTGCCACACAAAGTGGAGATAAGGAGGAATTGGGCCAGAGACACCCACAACCCTGTGCCCCCAACACTTACTTTATCCCCAGGCCGTCCGAGCTCCTGAAGATGAGAGGGTCCCTCAGGCCACCCCGTTGGATGTACTCAACTGTGAAGTCTGGTGTGGGGAGACAAGAGGAGGGAAGGTTTAGGGTGGGCTCCTTCAGAGGGTACACTGAGCATAAAGGATATCTGGAGATCTCTAGGCCAACCCTGCTCCCAGCAAACTGACTTCTGACTCAGATCAGATTGTTCAGGGCAGTTGAGACCTGAGAACCTCTTCATATCTCTGTGGTCAGCAAAACAAAACCTTGTTCCTCCCTTTTCTACACATCTTTGGAGGTCCTGGAACTCCTCTGCAGCAGCTCTGGGAGCAGCACAGTGTGTGCCACTGACAAACCTCACAGAAGGCCCCCCAGGGAAGGGGGAGTTTGCTCCACCAGTGAAACAGCCTGGATTGTGGCCCTCACTTCCCTAGAAAGCTCGCAGCCATGCAAGACATGGCTTGAAGGAGTGCTCCTCCCTCCAGTCAATCCTCACACACAAGGTGGTGTGATGAAAAGCCATCCCACCGAGCCCTGTGCGTGCTGAAAGGAAGGGGAGAGATCCCCCACAGTCCTCCAGTGGAACACCTCTCAGACACGTGGCTGCAATTACAGGTTCTCCTGAGCCAGGAGAAGCCTCCCTTTCCTGGCTCCCACATGTCCCAGCCCACCTGCAGGGCTGCACACCAGCTCCCTGCCCTTGGGATGGAGCACACCATTTCCCACAGACATTCCCTGATACTGGCTGGCAGTCCCAAGACAAACCTTTGCCTTCCATGAAGACCACGAAGGTGGAGTTGAACTTGTTGGTGGACAGCTTTTCCTCCAGGTCAAACGTCCTCTTCCCCTCAATTTCATCGTCGGAGATGCCATCGTCCTCGTAACGCCGCCTCATCGTGCCACGCTGGGGAGAGACCACACCAGGAAGGGAAGTGTTATGGACCATGAAGGACAACCTGGCACGGCTCAGCCAGGGCCTCTGGGGGACACAAGGTCTGTCCTGGACCCAAAACACACCACTGGAACAGCAGATCTGCTCCTCCTGCATCCTGCTTATGAATAATCTGCTTATGAACTCTAACACGGGACAGGAGAAAGGAGACAGCTCAGTGTAAATGAGGCAAAGAAAAAAGAGTCAGTTCCCCAGTTTTACAGGTGCATCAGTATTTTGTTGCCCTAGAGGTAAAGACATTTGTGAATTTAAATCCCTGCCAGAACATCAAGTGCTAAAGGAAATGTTTATGCTGGAGACAAAATTCTCAAGTTTTCCTCTTCAGCCTGTACACAAAAAGTGATTTATTCCCTTTCGTGTGGGGAGGAGCAGCAGAGGGGAAGGAATCCTTTTCTTACAGGGTCTCCTAAGTCCATCTGTGGATTCCTCAGACATCCTCTTCTGGCACTGCTGGATCTGGAAAAAATTACTGTCCCCAGCTGTTGGCCACCTGGCCAGGGAGCAGCCATGCTCTGGCAGAGCCCTGCGTGGGAATGCTCCCCAAATCCCCTCAGATAAAAGGCAACCTGCTCTGAATTAGCCAAGCTAATTCAATTCCCCCGATTAGGGATGCTCCCATTTTCATGTGTGCACACCAACTGTTGGGCCAGCAAGCAGCCAGGAGGGGACAGGAGGTGACACAGCCACTGTCACATCTCTGGCAGTGTCACAGCCCCAGCAACACCAGTGGAACCAGCCACGGACCCTGAAAGAGAAGCACTCCCTCATACAGCTGCACTGCCTTAAAGAAGTTATTAAAATCAGTTTAACCAGTGCTGGAGCACACAGGCACACGGAAAAGGGGCATTTCCCCCTGCCCTGTAACATTTAACTCACAGTTTTGGGCAGGCTGATGGGGCCATAAGGCGTTCCCCAGCAATCAAGCACTGCCATTTATTTGCCGTTGACACCTCGTTGACTGCGCTCAGCTCTCCCAAACCCCTGAATTACAGGGGCACAAACAGCAGATTGCTCCTGAAAAGGGGCATCTCAGAAACATCCCCAAACCAGCGTCTGTTCAATGGCTTCGATGATTAAACAATTTGGAAAAGCACTCGGTGTTTGCTGCCCTTTGTCTTAAGCCATCCACTAAAAATGGGGACCAAATGAGAATACTTTGCGTTTTTAACAACACAAAGATAAAACTCTCCTTACTCACAGGTTCTTACAGAGACCCTTGTATGAATGCAAAAAAAGGCATTAAAAAACAACAGATGAACAAATGGAGGTGGCACCAGTAGAATTGACCATTTCCCGGGGAACACTTGGAATTTCACACTGGGCTGTGCACACACAGAACTGGAATTCCCAAATGCCCACTCTGCCTTTACACTGAGACTGGCTCCTCAAAGAAGTGGCACCAGCCCTTGCAGTCACAGGTGCAGAGCTACTATAGCTGTGTTATATTGGAGCATGAGCCCACTTCATAAAGCACTTTTCCTCAGGACTCATGGACTCCGTTAACCCTGCCTGGTGCTCAAATTTCCAGTGAGGGCACAGAGCAGATGTGAATCCCCTTCCACCATGGCTAGCCTTTTCCCAGCTTCAGGAAAGCCCAGGACTACAGGCCCCAGCAGGCAGCTCTCTGTCCTTAATTAGAGGATGAGTGTGAAATGAAGCACAGGATTCTGGGCCCTGTAGTCCACGCCTCACCTGCTTGGGGATCCGAAGGGTGGTGGCTCACTGCAGGAGCAGGATGCTTTTTAACCTGCTTCTTTACACTGGGAAAAGGGGAAAAAGAAGCTCTTTTGCCTTCGCTGGGTACAAAACCTCACAAGGGGGAAAGGGTTTGGCACAGAATTCCGGCATGAAGAGGCTGTACCCAAATCAGTCCCCTGATAACTTACACTTGGCTCCCAGGCTGGAATGGTATTGCAGGGCTCCCAGTTAAGCTACACTTAAATAGCAGCAGGGTCACACTGGGCTGAAACTCAGGTAAGACCCATTTGAGCACAAATCTCAGGAAAACCAGGCTGGAACACAGCTCCAGACACAGACACAGTGACCAGGCATTGTCTGTCCTTCTGGAAGTGGCACCAAGCCAGCACAGGCTCTGGATTGTGTAGAGCAGCTAATTCAACACAAATGGGACCATGTGGTGGGCCTGATCCAGACCCCACTGTGCCAGACAGGGATGCTGGGGATGCTCCTTCCATCTGCCCACTCGAGCTTTAGCACTCGGGCACTCCCGTTGGCATTTGGGCCACGAGACCACTTTGTCTTGGCTAACCCTGAGCACAAACTCTGAGAACAGGTCCCGCTCCCACCTTGTGGGAAGGTGCAGTAAATGCCCTGGGCCCTCTAACAAATTTGGAGCTTTATGACCAAAGAAATATAAGTGTCCCTGAGAGGCCACTCCAGCAGCCCAAGCTTCACATTCCATAGAACTACACTTCACTCCAGCTGGATCCACCCGTGGATCTGCCCTGTGGGATGAGGGAACCATTCCGACTCTTTTCCCAGACCTCTTTCACAGCAAAGCCTCCAGGACAAACAGGTTGGAGCCTTCAACCCAAACCACTACGATAAGGCAACCATACCAGGAGTGCAAACACCAGGAAACAGGGAGGATACACCTTAAACTCGAACCTCTTTGCAACGGGGAAACAGGGATGCAAAACGCCCAAGGAAGGCGATTGTCTCCTCCAGCCCAGCAAATTCCAAAATCTATTGCTCTTGTCATCAGCAAAGCATCAGCCATAAAAGCCCATCAGCTACGCCCGTTCCCGTGGGCAGGGAACAGTGGCCTGCTAATTGGCACATCATGTAGGAGAGCAGGATCCCAGCCGTGGCTGAGGACCCAAAAGCACAATGCAAACAGCTCCCATCTCATCGTACCCGGCCGGGGCCACAGCGCTTTCATGTCATTGTTGCCTTGGAAGGGTGGGGAAAAAACAATATTTCAGGGCCTGCAGAGCAGGCAGGAGGAAGGGAAGGCTTCTGTGCTTCCAAGAGTGCTTTTTGGGAGAGGCAGCATCTGCAGCATTTTCCCCTCCTGGAGCCTGCAGCTTCCTCACAGCACAGTTACACCAACCACAGTCCCCCAGCTCCCCAGACTGGATCTCTGTATGAGGACAGATGTGGCCAGTGGATGCTCCAGGGCCACCTTTCTTCTTTGGTGTGTTTTGATCCTCCCCTGACAGGCAGGGAATTGCTGCCTGGTTAAATAAGTGGCACAGGTGACACCTGCAAAGGGCAGGAGCCACACAAAGCCACGACAGGCTAATGCCAGCCTGCACACAGTGGGCTGTGCAAATCCTTCTCACAGCACCCAGCCTGACCTCTTCCCGGGCAGAGCCAGCCACCTTTATCCCACAGCCTGTGCCAGGGATGGGCCATGGCTGGTACCCCTTCCCAGGAGATTCCTACAGCCCTCCTAACTCTTCAGCCTGCTCCTTGGAGCAAGCCCACCCAGAGAACACCAACAACAAACAGCCCTGGACTCTTAGGCTAAACCCACTTCTTCCTAGGGGTGGCTCTGCTACTGGGAGCATTTCCAGCATCCACCAGTTCAGCCAGGAATGCACAACTTGCAAAGAGAAGCTCAGCAGACACCCCCAAAACTGCCATCTGTAAGAGTGTCAAGCCCCAGTGAAGCAAGAGACAGAGTCAGGCCCACAACATACATGAGTGTTCAGCAGCAATATTTAAATATACCTTTTCTTTTCCCCTTTATCCCAGCTTTCTGTCAGGATTCAAGCATTTGTCACCCTGGGGAGAGTTTTACTAAGGAAGACCTGACAAGTGGTCCAAAGCCTCCCTCGCTGTGTCAGGCAGGGTCAAGATAAAGGCCGTTTATTCATCCCCCAAGACCAGGCAGCCAGCGATTCCCACTGAAGACAGCTGTCCTTCACCATTCCTTCCTGACCCTCTTGGGTACCACTCAATTAATGGAGGAAGAGGAAGCATGAATATTAATCCTGCAGACAGCCATCCCTTCTATTCTGATCCTTTCACCTGCACTCTCCTTCTTGCAAGGGAAGCGTCCCATGGAGCTTCACAGCAGGATTCTTCAAAACCCGTCCCTGGAAACCTCTTTCCATGGAGCTCTGCTCTGTCTAACAGCAAAGGAACTGAGAGGCAGCTGAAGAGAGCCAGAAAACCACTCTCCTGTGGGTTTTTTGTTTTTTGAGAGAAGAACGAGCACAAGGTCACATTTGAAAAAAAGAACAAGCCGTCCTTTCGCTGCAAGAGCCTCGTGTATTTACAGAGTGAAACCAACACACACCACAGTATTTTAGTCACTTCCTGTCCTGTCTGCTGCCATTCCCTCATCTCCCAACAGCTCCAGGAACCTCCTCCTGCTGTGTCACAGCTCCTCCCTTCCAGGAGACCAGAGCACCCTCACTCTTCCTCTCCCTGTGCCTGTTGTCTTTCCAGAGCAGCTTCCCCAGTGTGAAGCCTCCCACAACAGTCCCTTATTCTTTCAGGGGAAAGATGTTGGCATGAAGAAGGCAGTCAAGTTTCATCCCCATTTCCAAACTCCCTCCTTCCATCACTTTCCTTAACTTCCCACTGTATGTATAGAACATTGTGACTTACCAGTGCAACTTTTCTCCTCATCCCACCCTTTCGTAGGTTTGCTTTGCCAAAATGCACCCAAAATTGGTAATAAACCAACAAGTTCAACTCTCCTTGCTTTAGGAATTGAACTTCTCACGTGTTTTTACAGCAAACAACTGTGGCTCTTGCCCAGATGCAGCCAGACCTTCAACACCCAAACCTGCTGAGGGGTGTTTTGACCTCAAGACTGGCTAAGAGCAGTGTCCAGAATTCTGCCTCTGAGACCTTGTGCTGAGACTCTCCAGCAATTCTATCCGTGGGGAAGGGCTCCATCCCCCTGGAGAGACCCAAGGCAGCCTGACAGGAGGATGGACAAGCAGGCTGTGATCAGACAGACCCAGGATGGAGCAGGTGCCAGTGCCAGACCAGACCATGCAGGGAGATCCTCTCTTGCAAGTGTTTGCAGACACAGCATGAAGAACCAAGGCACCAAGATTACGACACCCAATCAGGAGTCTGCCAGGTCACTGCTTATCTTAAGCACAGGAGCTTTTCCTTTCCATATCCCTCTCCACCAAGCCTGCTCCTCCCACTGCAGCTCCTGGACTGGACCCCAGGACAGCAGAGAAGCAGCAGGTTCCTCCTGCACCTCCCAACCTCCAGGCACCTCAGTTTCCCCTCAGCTCCTCTTCCTCCTGTCACCCTTGGGGTACACAGAGTCCCACAGATACGGGTCCCTGTTGCTCTGTTCATATTTTAGCTCTGCAGAGCCAAACAACTGCCAGTGTCTGAGAGATGACCCATAAAGCAGTTCTGAACTCCTTGCTCCACCAAATCAGAGGCACCACTGAGGATCAGAAGAACAGGCCATAATCCCCCTGAGAGGAACCCAAGAACAAAACCATCAAGCTTAACTCAGGTTTAACACCCCTCTATCATCTGCTGTCCCTCTCAGAACCTGGAGAGCACAACAGGCACATCCCAGGTGGCACATCCCTGGACAAAGACACACTCAAAGCACCAGGCTGGGAGTAAACAGGATCCACACAGAACTGGAGCCCTTCCAGGCTTCACAGCTCCAGGAGAGATTCCTATCACGAGCAGGGCTGGCAGCGTTTCAGAACGACCGGGTCAAACGTTTGGTTTGCACTTCTGGGTTCCAAAATTCAACGCACGCCAGGAGTGACTGGGGAATGGGAGCAAGGTGGGAGGAGGCAGGTGGGGACACAGCAAAGGTGGGCCAAGGACAAGTCCAGCAGCTACTGCTGACCCACACACTGACCATCCAGAGCAGTCACACCACGAGGCAGAGGAACATGCAACGTCAGAACACAGATGGGCAGGCCTGGCAACAGTCCCAAAAGGAAGTGCTGCTCTTAGGAAGAGACAGGGCTGCTCACTTCAGTCACCTGCAGCCCATGTCACACACAGCCACTGTCCCCACTGGCTTTGATGGCACTACTGACCCCCACACTGCCCATTCCCAGCACCAGCCAGGGCACCTGGTACCTGCACAGACCCTGCCTGGATTCCAGGACAGCTTCAAGAAGCTCATCAAACCCTTCTCTGTGCTCCATTCCAGGGCAAAACACTGACCCTCTGAATGTTAAAAGCCACCCTCAGCCTTCTCCTTTCTCAAGCAGAATGAGAAAACCCCTTGAACTACAGCCCACCCCTTCCAAATCAGGAGAAATCCAAGGAAAAAAAAAACCAGTGTGGAACCTTTTCCGTGTCAGGTGTCCCCAACACATGCCCTGTGGGCTCAGGGTGATGAGCACTACCAGCTCTGCTACTCCTTTTGTTTTGTGCATTAAAGCAACAATCTCCCCAAAATGGACTAAAGCAGATCAAACTTTGTCCAAAAAGGGAGGCTTGAAGGTTTTACACATGTAATCCATTGTCCCCACTCCTGAGCCCACACAAAGCAGGAGGAAGAGACCCAGGACAAGGGCCAGACAGAGCCATGTGCACTCAGAGGTGCTGCTGACCCAGCAGCAGGTCAGCCTGAAGTGATTTCACTCCTCCCTGGGACAGGCAGAGCACCTCTCTGTCCCCAGCACAGTGGGGGATCAGAGGACTAGCTTGGATTTTCTAGCAGGGAACAGCTCACCCTCCAATTTCCCCAGTGTCCCAAGCTAGACTAGCCCTGCAGAAACCTGTTGCCAGTTCTGTCCCATCACACAGACTGAAGGAGGCTGGACCACGGGAGTACTTGGATAACAAAAACACAGGAAGCTTTGAGGTTTGTACTGCAATTCCTGCTAAGCTGACACTGTTCTTTAAAGGGAACAGCAACAGGCTGCCTGCACTGCAATTCATAGGGCTGAGGATGCTCAGGAAGGAGGAAAACAACAGGGTTGTTGGGAAGAACATGGCCAGAGTGTGAAAGCAGTTAGCAGGAAGGATATTGCCTCCATACCCTGTGCTGTTGCACCATCCCTGCACACACTCCCTCCCCCTCTGCTCCACAAGGAGCCCAGGACTCGCCCCCTCCTTACTCCAAATGGGGCAAAGGGGCTCGCTGACACATGGAAATGTTTATGTGCAGCAAATTAAAGACATTGAGGCAGCCTGACCTTAAAGGAGCATGCATTGCCAGGCTTCTCCCTTCCACTGCCAGCTGCCTCAGCTGAATCCTGAGCTTACATGGAAGAGCTGGGAGGACTTTTATCAAGTGATATTCTCTCCCAAATTCTGTCAGGACTCGCTAAAACACACCATGATTCTGCCCTCAGCTCCCAGCCCTGAGCACCAGCACCAACAAAAACCACAGATGAAGATCACACCCCAGAGCCCCTTCCTTGATCTAAAGGGGTTTATGGGGCAGCTTGAGTAAAACTCCTTAGAAAACATGTAAAATCCAGCACCCTGCAACCCTGGGCAGATCTCAGCCCCAAAACTTCCCCAGCTGAAGTTCCTGCAACTTCCCCATAGATTCAGAACCCCTGGACAGCCAGCTCGTGCTGTTTCTACAGCAACAGAGACGCAAGCATGGACACAGAGAAACGGAACAGAATCCCTGTCCAACAGATCCATCTCCTCTTCCCCATCATGGATTCACAGGCCACACTTTGTCACCAGGTTTATCTCCTCAGTCCCCAAAAGTCATTGGTGCCCTTGCCAAGGGAGATCTGCAGGTATCCAAGGGTGGGCAGCACAGGGAGCTGAGGCCAGTGCAGAAAGGGGAGAACTCCATCAAAGTTCCTCCCAGCCCCCCAAGACTCACCCACCATTCCCTCCTCTGGCATCAGCAACACTCATCCATCAGCAGGAGCACCAGACACTTCACCCTGAAGGGAATTGCCTCCCCTCATACATTTCCAGAGGACAGGATCAGGGGGGCACCTTGTTTCTCCACCCTTGGAGCACACCATCACTTCCTCACACGTGCCATTTCACCCCAAACCCACCCAGTGACCTGTAGATCCCTGTCTGGGTGGCTCCTGACACAGGGACTGCTCCCCTGACTTGGTGTCACCTCCAGCTGGGACGACCCCATGAAAACCCACTCCTGGTTACTACAGGAGACATACCATAACTAGTTTGGTAACTCACAGGTAACCTGGAGTGCTCTGTGCTGCCTGGCTCCTTGCTCAGTGAGCACTGCAGCTTCCAGGACACACTAAAGGCACGGGCAGGCTTGGGACAGTAGGAATCCAGCAGACATTCACCTCCTGCATCCCTTCCTGCTGACGTGGAACACTATCCAGTTGGTTTCAGGGACATATTCTCACAGGGACCAGCAGCACACTCGTGCATCTTGCAGGATCAAAATGCTCCGAGGGATTTCTAAAGCTTTCCAAGAATAGCCTTCAGTTGCTGCTCACTTCCACCAGAGCCCTGCCCAGACCAAATCTGAACAGTCCCTAAATTATTTAGAGCTCAATTATTACACCTGGGTCATTTGCAATGACTCATTTGTGGTGTCTCCACTTGGAGGCATGTTGGAGAGATTAATTACCCTCCTTGCACGGGTCCTACCAGGCTGGGAAGCTGAGGTGTGTCCAGCAGACCAGGCACATTTGGCCAGGCCGGGTTTCACACAGGGCACATAGCAGAGGAACTGAGAGCCCTTCCAGGCAGTGGGAGGGAGCTTGGCTTGACAGGAATTGCCAGTGTCACATTTCACATGGGGAGGGTGATGTAAAACCACCCAAATTCTCACTCGGTGCATGAGGCTTCAGTGCCTGTGGGAACAACACAGGCAGGGTCACCCCAGCACACATGGACGAGTCCCAGGTCAGTGGGAGCAGCCCTGGGAAAAACCAGTCTCCAGCAGGAGTGGCCTCTGCCAAGCACCCCCTGTCTGGGGTGACAAACACCAGCAACCTCAAGGCATCATTACCTGGCACTGAGCAGCTTTACAGGACAAACAAGAAGTCAAACTGAACCTGATGGGATTGCTCCTTGCATCCCACTGCTGGGATAGTGGGAGCCACTCGAGGTGGAGCAAGACAGGGAGGGCAAGGGAGCTGCATCCTCCTCCTTGCCATCTTACCTGACACAAGCAGTGCCCTGCCAGCCCACAGCCTACTCCCCCTGACCTCCCTTTCAGCTTTGAGGCCATTCATCCCCTCAGTTTATCCCTACCCTGTGAGGATAAGGGCTGGAACTTTGTCACCAGTGTCCCATGAACGTGCATGGACCTTCCTGGCCCCATGGCCCCAGTGTCCTGCACTGACATCACCCCGTGCAGCAGAAAGGATTTGATACCTGATACAAATAGGTTGGAACCCCCGAGATTGCAGCTGCTGTGGCTCTGGGCACCCTTCAGAGCCAGCAGTGCCATCCCTCAGGCATGGGCAGGGCTGGTCTCACCCCACAGCACACACAGCTGCAAGAGAAGCCTTGTCCTCCACGCTGCCCAAGCTTCATCCCCTCAGCTGATGCCTCCCCGTGCTGCAAAGCCCATTTGAACTCTCTCCCAGGGGAGAGCGTGGACACCGACATGTAAGGACAGGTTTGGCAACTGCTGTTTACAGGAGAGGCCTCAGGTTTTGGCTGGTAGGGGCAGGCAGAGGCCTCCTCTCAAATTTCACCTAAGGATCTGACCAGAGGGCTGGGCAGTGCTAGGGCAGGACATGGACAGCCTTCACTCCCTGGCTCCCCTCTCACCTCCCAGATGTTCCACAGCACTCAACAGCAAGTAGGTCTTCTCCACAAGCCCATTTATTTCCCTTCACGACTGTCACCACCACCTCCCACAGCCAAAACAAGGGTGACGCTGCACCCAGCCAGGGATGGTCACTTGGGGCCAGCACCCCAACACCCTCAGAGCTCTGGCTCAGCCCCACAGAGCCCCCCCAAGGGAGGGTGAGGCTCCTCCTCAGCCTCTCTCCAGCAGCAGAGCCAGTTTAAGACGTTCCTACCCCACCCTGTCTCCCCATCTCACACTTCCACCTCTCCAGCCTCACCAGGTTTGCTGGTGGGGCAAGTAATTCACTACCCCAGCACACACAACACTCTGGATTAGGTGCCTCCCCACTGCCAACTTCCATCCAAGGCCATTATCCCCAATCCCGAGGCAGGGATCAGCTCAGGGACATCAGCTCCTGAGGCACTACCTGAGGGAGGGAGGGAGGGAGGGAGGGAGCAAACCTCAAACCAGCTCTGCCACCCTGGCAGTCCAAACTGGGAACCACACCCTGCGATACACACTGCTGACTTGCCAGCAGCAGGGACAGCACGATGGGCAGGATTTGTCCTCTGGATAGCAGCACTCTCCTGCTCCCAAGCCCCAGTGATCCAGGGCTGCTGCCCTTCATTCCTCACCCTCAGCATTGTCACTAAAGCTCTGGTGATGTGCTAATCCCAGCTTGCAATTCACAGGCTCTTGCTACTCCCAGTTCACAGCAAAGGCCTGGCAAAAGGAGCCCTGGAGCAGGGAGAAGGTGAGACTTCCTCACACTTCCAGCACCCAGGAATAAATACGCAGTGACTCCCCTGCAGAAGGACAGGCAGACTCTGGGAGCAAACAGAGCACCAGGCTGACTGAACTCCTTTATTCCTGCCTTTGGGAAGTCCAGGCTCCTCATGGGGAGCCTGGTGTGACATGGGCTGGGTGCAACCACCCAGTGACAGCCAGTGAAGACTTCCAAGTCCCTGAGAGGGCCTGTGGCATTGTTAGTGCCAGGGCTGGACTGTCACTCAGGCACAGGACACAATAGAGCATTTCAGCTCCTCGGTTAAGGGCCTGCAAAACACACAACTCCAGCTTGGAAAGCTGGCACCTCGGAAGAACTGTCTCGTTAGGGAGCTGAGGAGAACAACATTTACACAGAATGAACAGAAAACTACTCCACAGTGCCTGCAAGTCCCATCCTCCACTACTCAGCGCTGGGTCTCTGGGTGAGGAACAAGGATACCCCACACCTCACTCCTGTGCATCCTCCCCACCCTCACACTGCCTGTGGGAGCCTCCCAGAGCCCACCAGGACACAGCTTCTCCCACAGACACACATCAGACTTTTACTGAACCAGAGGAAGGCAACGGCATTGGAAACTAAATAAAACACAAAACACTCAAAATTTCCTCGGTATGCTGATGGAAACCAGTCAGGAAAAAGCTGCTGTCAGTGTGATTACCTGACACACCAGAAAACAAACTTCATTGGCCATCTCAGGTCATCAAACTACACAATTAATTTAGGTCCTTCACCACTACAAACTATTCTAGTCCAGGCTACCTGGCTACTATCAACTTAAGTTATATTCTTTTTAATATGAGTATTTTTTGCTGTCACACACATTGAACCCCAGCCACACAGAGCTGACAGCAGCACAAACACACACTACTAACCACCTACCTGCTTCCCCTCCTGGAACTTTTAACTGAGGCCTACTAAAACCAGCTCCCAAGTTCAAGGCATACAGAGGATTTCAAGTAAGTCATACTCAGCACTTTGGCCTTCCTGGATAGTTCAAATAATGCTTTATGGAAGAAAAATAATCACCTTTTAAAGGTCCTTCAACAAGGGAGCAGAGAGGACATAATGAGCTGGAAATTTCCAGGAAAAGCAAGGCATGAGGTAAAGCTCTGCCATCACACAGGGGACATGCTTCCTCCTCTGGGCCACAGGCCAGCACAGACACACAAAACACACACACCAGTCCAGGTGAGCCTCATGCTCTGCTTGCTGCCCATGTGCCTTCCCAAACCCCTTAAGCACAGGGCTCATCACTGTGCAGGCATTTATCCAGCTTAGCACATTGTGCTGGAGCCCAGCCCACCTGCACCAGGCCACCAGCTCTGCCTGATTTTTATTGGAGAGATTAGGAGCGTTTTTAAACCAGTAAAATTCGTGGTGGATGGCCCCCTTCACCCACTGTGCTTTTATGCAGATATTCTGGGTTAGTCCTGGCTCGCTCCCCAGTCAAACCAGCCCCTTGAGCCATGCCCTGCACAGTGGTGGGAACAAGTGTGGCAGGATGAGGGAGGAGGTGGGATCGCTGCTGTTGCCAAATTAAAGCACCCACTAAAACACTTGGGAGCTCCCCAGCACCCTTTCCATGGCCTTTCCATGGCCAGCACCCAGAAGTGAGGGCAAAGCTTAATGCCAAATACCACATGGCCTCACATCAAATGATCCAGAGTATTAAAGGATAAGGATTTACCTTTATGGGCAGCACTTTGAAGGTGAGGGAACACGTAGTGCTGTGACTCAGAGAGCAACGCCATCAAAGAGCTGCCACTGGCCCTTCCTAGGGGTTTACAACTGCCTCAAAACAGCGTGGGAGACACAGAAGCTTCCCTGGGATCTCTGGGAATATCATCTCAGGCTCCCATGGCAGCTGCTCCCAGTCCCAGCCCAGTTCCCAGACCACAGCATTCACACAGTCCACCTGGACAGCAGCACAGACACCAGGCAAGGCAGAGCTCCTGGCAGGGCCTATCTGGGACCTGACTGCTGGAACAGCTCCTTCCAAAAGGAAACACAAGCAGAAGAGAACCAGCTTCAAGCTCAAATTGCCCAGATTTCCCAGCACACTCACATCACAGGATGGCCACGCACATTGTTACAGGCACACAGAGAAAACCTGTTGTGACAAAAGCTACACCCAACTGCTTCCATGGCCCTATCCCAAAGCTCCTCATCCAGCCTCTGCCTCCAACCCTCCCCTCTTCCAGAGTTCTGCAGCCAAATTCCCCTCAACCTTGGTGACACAGAAGGACCCACGACCCCACAGCCAGCCAAGCTCACTCCTCTGGGCAGGCTGCAGCCATGCACCACGAGCCTGCCTGCCAGGAAAAGCCTTTTCCTCCTCCAGTTCCAAGAGAACCCAGACCAGAATTAGGGCCACACTGACCAGTCTTTGGCTGTAGCGGATCCGTTCCTCCTCAGGCTCCATCTCTGACTCCTCTGAAGAGAGCGAGAAGGACACGCCGGGACTGCTGTCGTCGTCCTCTTCCTCCTTGGGAACCAGAGGGAAACAGTGAAGCAGGACATGGAGACACAGGACACACACCCCTCTCACTTCCCTGACCCCACAGCCCTGTGCAGGGCTAAGAGAGCACAGTGGCTGAGCCCACCTCAACTTTTCAGGCTCCCATTCTAATTTAGGCACGACCCACAGTAAATGACTTCACCAGCTGCTCTGCGACGTGACAGGACCCACAGTCTCCCACCAGGAAAAGGCCTTTGCCCCACACTGCCACGGACACAAACTGCAGCTCCGTGGGGCCACAGTGGGATAACAATCAGGGAACAGTCTGGTTTCCCCAAAATTACACATCAGAGGACCAACTCTTCCAAACAACACCATCACTGTCCTCGGGATATCCTGTACTGTGGCGTTTGGGAGAAGCTACACCAGCACAGAACACCTCCCGGGAGCAGGGAAGGCATATGGCATCTCTCCTACGTACAGCACCCATGCAGGGAAGCACCGAGGTCCAACCCCTGGCTGCATGGAGACCTAAATGCTCAGCTCTCCGAATGTGCCACCTAGTGACACCACACACGGACCTGGGAAAACCTCCCGAGGCATCAGATGGCACCTACACTCTTTTTTTTCCCTTTCCTTTTAAAGGGACAGGAAGGAACCAAAGCCCGGCTATATCGCAGCTCTTAATCCCCAAGACTATACCTAAGCCAGCCCTTTCGGGGCAAAGCGATCGGGAAAAGGGGTTGAGAAGGGGGTCGGGGAAAGGGGGTCTGCCCCTCGGTGCAGCGTTAAAAAACCGCAACCCCGACGAAAAAAGAACTCACTCCGACCCCCGGGTTTGACAGCAGAGCATTCCCGGTCCCGCCCGCACCTTCCCCAGCCCTGCCGCCCCTGAATCCACAGGGCTCCCTGCCCGGCCGAGGCACGCAGTTGTCCCCGCACTCGCCCAACTCGTGTTTATAAACAACCGGACGAGCGGAGCGCGCAGCCCGCCCGCCCCGTGCCAGGGCAGAGCCCCGGCCGCTCGGGGGCAGAGCTGCGGCCGGAGCGGGCACGGGGGCTCGGGGGTGGCACGGACGGTGCCCGGGGGGCGGGACACGGAGGATGGGCACGGAGGGTGCCCAGGGTGGGGAAGGCAGGGAGGGTGCCCGGGCAGGGAAGGCACGGAGGGTGCCGGGGGTGGCACGGACGGTGCCCGGTGGGAGGGCACGGAGGGTGGGCACGGAGGGTGTCCGGGCGGGGAAGGCACGCAGGGTTCCGGGGGTGGCACGAAGGGTGACCGGACGGGGAAGGCAGGGACGGTGTCCCGAGGGTGGGTACGGAC
>WBMV01009127.1:52307-107927 GCA_013396655.1 Campylorhamphus procurvoides | reverse complement strand
CGTGGATTGGCATGGGGAGTGGGGCGTGGGGTTGGTACGGGGGTGTGGGATGTGGTGGGGCTGGTGGGAAGGTGTGGGATTTGGGAGGGTTGGTGACTTGAGTGAAGCCACAGGGAAAGTGGACAGTGCGCCGTGGAGCCCGTGGTGACAAACACACGTGTCACCCCGCTCCTGGCAGGGGGGGCCGAGCCCAGGACCACGGACTCCCCCTTCCCTTGCTGCTGCATCTCCCGAGTCTACTGAAGGAGAAGCCGAAGCCTGTGGAGAGGAAGAGTTTCCGAAAGAAGAGAACCCTTCGCACTCCCACCTGGCTCCCAAAATTAGAAATAAAAGCTGTTTGTGACACTCACGGAGCCGCCTGAGGGGATCACTGGACCCCTGGGCCATCCTGTCCGTGCCGGGTGCGCCGGTGCCATCCCAGCTGTGGGAATCAGGGTCATCTCTGCTCCCAAAAGCACAAGCCATGCGTGTGTCCCCTCCCTCCCTGCGTGTGTCCCCTCCCTCCACCCACACGCCCGGCCGGCAGCGGGAGCCGGGGGAACCCGGCGGGCTCAGGGATCACCGAGCTGTTTATTGATAGCAGATCGCAGCGGGATGCAGGAACCTGTGCCAGGAGGATTTGGGGGATCCGAGCCTTCTCTGGGGCATGATCTCTTTGGGGGGACAGTGTTGTAGGACTCGGGAGGGCGGAGGAAAGCCGCGCTCCAATGTGCAGAGCATCCCTCCCTCACCGCCCTTGGCAATGCCCCTGCTCCCCTCTCCTGTGGGGAGGGGACACCGCAGGAAATTCCATGGATATTTATTGATCAGGTGACTCCAGGAAACCCTCAGCTACTGTCCCGGGGTCCTCCAGCAGCGCAGTGGAAGGGATCAGCAGGCTGGGACCACCGTGTCCATGGCAGAGTCATTGCTGCAGGCACTGTTGTCTTCTGGCTCCTCAAAGACCTTCTGGAAGGAGAGGCGGAGGGGCACCAAGGAGCAGCGGCTCCAGCAGCTCCCCACCAAGTAGTAGATGAAGGGTTTGGTGCTGCTGTGGATGCAGGCGAGCAGGAAAACCACCTGGGAGGACGCGACAGTGTAGCTGAGCTGCTGCAGGAAATTCCAGAGGCTGAGGGGAAGAGCGAAGATGAGGAAGAAGATGACAGTGAGGAAGACAACGACGTGGAGCCTCCTGGGTCGCCGCTGCTGTGAGCCACACCTGACCTTAACGAAGAGGACTGTGCTGCAAATGACCATGGGTGGCGCAAAGAGGAGGAGGTTGAGGACATACATGGAGATGAGAGAGACCCGGCAGGGCTCGTGCTCGCCAAAGAGGCAAAGGGAAGTGACGGTGGCAATGACAGCGATGGAGAGGGCCCAGAGCAGGGCACAGAGCAGCCCCGAGAGGCGCTGGGGGCGGTGGCAGCGGTACCAGAGCGGGCAGAGGATGGACGCACACCTCTCGATGCTGATGGCCGTCAGCAGGTACATCCCCATGTTGTAGGAGAACAGCGACAGCAGCAGCAGCGAGCTCAGGTACCTCACGGACACACCGTGGGAGCAGGAGACGTTTTCCACGAGGTAGAGGAGGGTGGAGGTGACCATGAAGAGCAGGAAGGTGAAGTCGGCGACAGCCAGGTTGAGGATGTAGACGGTGATGGGGTTCCTGCGGATGTGGCAGCCGAGGAGCCAGAGGACAGCCCCGTTGCCCACCAGCCCCCAGAGGCCGATGAGCAGAGTGACACCGTCGATGGCCAGGTCGGTGACATCTATCGAGCACTGCTCATCCCCTTCAGTGCCTGCCACAGGAGGTGTGGGAGGGGGGGATGTCTGGTTCAGCTCCATGGCAGGCGCTGGGACGTGGTCCCTGGCTGTGGGCAGAGGGGATGCAGAGTTAGAGGCTGGGATGGACCGCATGGCCCCTCAGCAGTTCTCTGCAGCAGGCAGGATTCGGTGCAGAGAGGTGGGATGTGCCGGGCAGGGGGGCAGTGGACATTGTGGGGTGGGAGGGGGACATGGGAGCATTGGGATGTTCTCAGGAGATGCAGATGGCAGGCAGAGGGACCTGCTGAGGGCACTTCGGTGGAGGAGGAACAGAGCCACTGGCAGTGGGTGCTGGAGGAGAGGAAAGTGGGGTGGGGAGGAAAGAAAACATTCCACTTAACTGTTCGCCGTGGGGAAGCAGCAGGCAAGGGCTGGCTGTGCAGATCAGCAGTGCTTCTTGGCATCTCATGCTCCTCTCGGAGCCATATCCTAGAGCGGGTCTTCCCAGGACAGTGACATGAAGAAGAAAGTCCCCTGACCACCAGGAGGTCCCCACCAGCTCCTCTCCGTGCCCTGTGCTGGTGTCTCTCCCCCAGGAGCAGTGGGGTCGCAGGGAAGTCAGAAACGGTTTTGTAAGCTCGGCTACGTCAGAGCTGCGCTTCCCTGGGGTTATTTATCTTGTCTGGGTTCTTTTATTGCCACAAAGGAAGTGGCTTCTGCCAAAAGCTCCCCATGAAGAATTTTGTGAATGGTTCTGCCTTTAGTCCTGATTAGAAACACTCCCCCTCGCCCCGCCAGCCCCAGAGAGAGAACTTGCTGTTCTTGCACTGCATTCCTCCTCCAGGCAGGCTTTGGCCATTCCTCATTCCTCTCCAAACCTTGGCATCCCTAAGGTGTCACTGCCCCTCTGGCAGCAGAGGGATGCTGGTGGTGCTGGTGGTGCTGGAATGCTGGCAGTACTGGTGGTACTGGCTGTACTGGGGAGGCATCTGGGTGCCTCTCAGGACCAACTCCCATTCTGGGAAGAGCAACAGGATCGTTGCCAAAACCACCCCCTGCGCCCAAGGGAACACACCTGCAAACTGGAGCCCAGAACTCCAGGCTTTGTCATTCTGATGCAGGTCCTGACAGCCCAAGTGAAGGACAGCAAGCAGTCCTTTGCAGCCAGCTGATGAGCACTTAGAGCCCCGATTAATTACTGCTAATACCCTTAATGAGGCAATGAAAGCTATTAGAGACCAGGTTTTGGGGTGCTGTGATCCCCCTCCCAGCCCTTCACCAGCAGCATTTGCTCCTCCTCCTCAGTTTTGGGGCCACTTGTGGTTGTTTTTACCTAATCTCACCCCTTTGGTAGGAGGGACACCTCCCACCAGCCCAGGGTGCTCCAAGCCCCATCCAACCTGGCCTTGGACACTCCCAGGGATCCAGGGGCAGCCACAGCTTCTCTGGGCACCCTGTGCCAGGGCCTGCCCATCCTCCCAGCCACCAATTCCTTCCCAATATCCCATGTAAACCACCCTCTGTCAGGGTGAGGCCACTGCCCCTTGTCCTGTCACTCCAGGCCCTTTTTCAAAGTCCCTCTCCAGCTCTCCTGGAGCCCCTCAAGCACTGGAAGGGGCTCTGTCTTCCTGGAGCCTCCTCCAGACTGCACAACCCCAACTGTCTCATCCTGCCTCCATATCAGAGGTGTATCTGTATCTATATCTATACCTGTACCTATATCTGTGTCTGTATCTCTATCTGTCTCCATATCTAACCTATATCTCTGTCTCACTCCGCATCAGCAGCACCCAGAGGATTCCTGAATGAATCCTCCCACTGATCCCTCAGGTATTTCGAGCTTCCAGGAATCAGCTCCTCCAGCTGCCTTGCCACTGGCTGAGTGTGCAGAGGGCTGATTTCTTCCAAGTCACACATTTGTTCCCAAAGAGATCGTTGTGTGTGGACAACAGGTACTTTTTAGGGATTTTTGTCTGTTTGTTTGTTTTGTTTTAAGGCTAAATATAGCCCCCTGAGTCATTCCGAATTGCACTGGCATGGCCTCTGTTCCAAGCTGGCCTCAAACCCTCCTCCAGCTCAGCAGTGCTTCCCCCCACCTCCCTCCAGCCACGCAGCTGGGAAATGAGATTGATGCATCACAACTGGCTGGGGACTGGGAATTCCCTGCTGCACATGTGGGGGGCAGCTGGAGATGTCACTGTCATTCCACATCAGTACACGGGATCCATAAGGAGATGGTCATTTTTATTCCAGGGAGGTTTAGTGAGGCAGATGGAGACGTAAGTCTGGCCATGGCAGGAATGTCTTCTCTGCTTTCTGTTACTTCTGAGTCCCCCTTTCACCTGATAAAGTGCATTGGAAGTGGGAATCCAGTTAGGCTGGATCGTTGCTGTGTGGGGATTGTAGAGTCATTTTTCATAGAATCACAGAATCCTGGAATGATCTGTGTTGGAAGGAACCTTTAGAGTTTATCCAATGCCACCCTGGATCCCTGGGAGTGTCCAAGGCCAGGTTGGACAGGGCTTGGAGCACCCTGGGCTGGTGGGAGGTGTCCCTGCACATGGCTGGGGTGGGATGGGATGGTCCTGAAGTTCCCTTCGAACCCAAACCCTCCCAGGACTCCATGAACACAGCTCAGGGGTGTTGCCACCAGGCACAGAAGAGAAGCAAACGGGGAGGAAGATGACAATTCCGTGACGCCAGGTTTGCAAAGAGGAAGCATTAGAAGGAACCAGCAAACTGGGGTGGCCCTTGGGCAAGAGGCTTCCGCCCTCTCAGAGGGGATGACGCAGCCCTGGCACGTCCACCCAGGACGTGCATCCCAGGGGCCACTCCTCATCCTGAGGGAGAGACAGGGGGCATGGACTGCTGAGGGACCTTGGCGTGGAGACACGGTGCTGCTGGTGGCCAGGCCTCACCGGGGATGGGTTTGCTGTGCCAGCTCTGTGAGGTTCCATGAGCACCTCTGCGAGAGGGCACTGGAGTCTGCAGCACCAGAACAGCGAGGCTGTGCAGGGGCTCTGCTCTCCCTGCACCACCCTGTGCCTGGTGAGAGGGGTCTGGGCTCACCTCTCTTCTTCCTCCATCTCTCTGTTCTTCCCATTCTCCTCCTCAGCCCTTTTCTATCCACAAAAGGCAAAAGCTCTGGATACCTTTCTTTTCTACCTCTATTCCTGTTTCATGTCTCTGCCTCCTGCCATTGGCCCCAGGATGTTCCCTCCATTTCTCTTGATCTTCTTGCCTTGCCTTCCCTTCCCTTTCCTTTCCCCCAGTCCCTATTTCCCTTGCTTCCTTTCCCTTCTCCTCTCTTCCCAGTGCTCTGTTCCCTGGGTTGCAGATGTTGAGGTCCGAGGAGGTGGGGGAACACTGAGCACAGGTACCAGACACTCAGAAGTCACTCATTCTGCCTCCCTCCCTCTCCTGTCCCCCGACAAGCCCGAGGCAGGAGGAAGATGGACCAGCACCCCACGCACACCTGGTTTACAGCATCCCCAGCTCCCACGGGGGTCACGGGCAGCGCGGATGGACCCAACGGGACGGGCTGTGTCGCAGGGCACGTCCCGGAGCTGCTCACAGGTGGCATCACCCTGCTCACCTGCCTCTGCGGGCTGCTGGGCAACGGGGCCATGCTCTGGCTGCTGGCCTTCCGCCTGCACAGGGGCCCCTTCAGCGCCTACCTGCTGAACCTGGCCCTGGCCGACACCTTGTTCCTGCTCTGCACCTCGGCCTTCCTGCTGCTGTACCACCTGCCCCTGCTCAGCTGTGCCCAGGTGCTGCTGCCGTGGGCACTGCCGCCCTTCCACTGCCTGGTGCTGCTCACACACAGCGCCAGCCTCTACCTGCTGGTGGCCATCAGCGTGGAGAGGAGCGTGGCCGTGCTCTGGCCCTTCTGGAGCCGCTGCCAGCGCCCCAGGCTCCTGTCCCCTGCACTGTGCAGCCTGCTCTGGGCCCTCGCCGGGCTGCTGGCAGGGCTGCTGTACTTCGTGTGCCACCTGGGGCACTCCCAGCGCTGCCGGGCGGTTCTGGGAGCATTGTGCTTCCTCAATTTCTGTGTTCTGACTCCCCTCATGGTTGTTTCCAACGTGATCGTCTTCATAAAGCTGAGGAGGAGCTCGTGGCAGCACCACCCGGTGAGGCTCTACGCCATCATCTTCCTCACTGTGTTCTCCTTCCTCCTGTTCGGCGTCCCGCTCAGCGCCCAGATCTTCCTCAACTTCTTTGTCTACATCAACCTTGTGTTCGAGGTCTGCCTGGCTCTGGCCTCTGTCAACAGCAGCATCAACCCTGTGATTTATGTGCTGGTTGGGAGCTACGGGAAGCCCAAGCTCAGGGGGTCTGTCAGAGTGGCTCTGCAGAGGGTCTTTGAGGACAGGGCAGATTCCCACGAGGTGGGCGAGACCCCCGTGGTGGGAATCGCTGCCTAAATCCTCTGGCAGAGGGACAGAGTCAGCCCTGCCTCTGTGTTCCAGGAGCCTGTTTGGATGGGCTGGGCATCCCCAGGACACAAGGATACTTGGGATTTCCAGGGCTGGTTCCTGCATCTAATTTATATTTAAATTATTATAATAAAAATGTTTTTCATGTAATTTACTGGGTGTTGCAGTTCCTTCCCTCCTGGGCTCCTGGGGTGCCCGTGCTTTTTCCCAAATCACAATTGTGGCAGTCCCCTCACTCTGCCAGCCAGTTCATTACACTGGAAAGAGGAATTCTGTGCTGGGGGTGGAGGAGCCCGTGGAACAAACTGTGATGCCCAGAAGAAGCTGAAATAGAGGCTGGGAATTGCAGGAGGAATCCTCCAGGAGACTGAGCTCTTCCTGCCAGATGGGATATGAGCTTCCCCACGCTGCCATCAGAACCACAATATTTGCACATTGTGGTTTCCCTTGCACGCACACAAACCTGACCTTCATGCAAACAAACAGCTGATGTTTGTAAACCTTGTGTGGGAAATCCAGATGCCTAGAGAGGCTGCTCAGGACAACGTCCAGGAAAGCAGAAGATGAGACATCCTGGGTAATTCTGTTCTTTTCTCAAGCACACAACTCAGTGGGGCAGCCACAGCTTCTCTGGGCAACCTGTACCAGCATCACACTCACAGGGGAGTATTTTTGCCTAATTCCCAACCCAAAGCTTCCTTCTGGCAGTGGGAAGCCATTCCCCCTTGGCCTGTCACTCCATGCCCTTGTCTAGACTTCTCCTGGAGCCCCTTTAGATACCGAGTCGTCTTTGCACTGTAAAGGGTTGTCTTGATGAGATTCCACAGTTTGGGACACAAACACAGCACTGGTGAGGGAGAGGGGAGGCAGTTCTGCCTCCGAGTGCCCACAGATGCCAGTCCCCAGCGGGAACATCCCAGCTCCCAGGTGCATGCCAGTCTGGGTAGAAACCATCACAACTCATACCAGTTTTCTAGAAATTCCATGGAATTCATTTTGGCTGCTGAATGACCCCAAAGGGAGCGTGGAAGACAGCTCAGACAGACCCTGTGACTTCCCAAAGGCTAAAGCCAAGCGAGCAGCACTGATTCACCCCCCTCAGAAAAAGAATTCTACTCCTGAAATCCTAACTCATCCCTTTGCCATCTGCCTGTGCTCCAGTTCATGCCCAGATTTTATTATTCCATGAGCTCAAAAGCACAAAGCAGAATCCTCTTGGAAGCTGTGGTGAAGGTCAGGTGTCACCAAATTTGCAGTGCACAAGTGGCAAAACCAGACTGGGACCACAAATGGAAGTTTTGCAGTGAGTTTGTAGCTCAGGGTCCTAAAGATCCCCCCCTGGAATGGGAGGATTAAAATCCAGCCTGCTCAAAGCTAATATTTTGGGCTTGGGGTTGCTTTAAGAGGAAAGAGGAACCTGACACAGGGACGAACTGCTTCTCCCCCAGGCCTTGTCTCCGAGGCTCTCCTTGGTTAGTCATTTCCTGGAGGAGGCCAAGGGTAGATTGGAACCAGAACCGTGACAGCGCCAAGGGCGGGGGAAGAGTTTCCCCGTTGCAAGAGCCCCTGGGAACATGAGTCACCACCGAGCAAAGAGGGATGTGAGAGGATCTGGGGCAGACCCCACACCACACACGGCTCGGGCTCACCAGGAAGGCTTCGCTCCTCTTTCCCAAGTGCTAATCCCAGGGAAAGCCCTGGAGAGCCCACCCCAGGGGCAGCAGCTGGCGAGCGTGAGGGGATGTGAGTCCACAGTGCATCTGCTCCACTGCAATTCTCCAGGCTGCCAGAGGAAAGAAGGTCAGACTTTTCTGGGCGGGTTTTTCAGCTTAACCAGTGTCTCCCCTCCTGCTAGTGTGGAACCTGGTCATTGGTTTTCACCAGACCTGATGGGGGAATAGCAGCCTCTAGGGTATTAAGGCCTATGAATATCATGGGGAAAGGGACTGGGGAGTGGGATACTGAAATGACTGTCCTGCTGAAGGAACCCAGCATGGTGATATCAACGGTGTTAGACACCTGAGATCCAGATCAGACCCGCCCCAGAGCCACTTGCTCTTTGCCATCTCCAGAGACAGTGCCTTCCTTCTCCCAGTTATTTTCCCCCCAGGGGAGGAGGCACCTCCCTGACTTTTGTGCTGGGCATGTTCAGACCCATATCCCACATCCTATTTGCCATTTGTCCCGTCCCTCACCTCTCCCTGTGCTCCTCCACGGGGGAGTTGGGCCATGGGACCAGATGGGACAGGCCATGTGTGGGGGACAGCGTTGCTAACGTGCCTCTTTTCTCCCCCTCCAGCTGCGGGAGGGGAAGCAGAAGCAGCAGAGGAGTCGCCATGGACACATCCACTGGGATGGCACCTAACAGGAGCTGGAGTGAGGACAACCACAGCTGGACTGACTGTGAAGGCAGCCCCTCGAGCCAGGTCGCTGTCCCGCTGCTCCTGTGCCTCTGTGGGATGGCTGGGAACGGGACTGTCCTCTGGTTCCTCAGCTTCCACACCCGCAGGAGCCCCGTCACCACCTCCATCCTCAACCTGGCCATCGCTGACTTCGCCTTCCTCCTCTCCACCACCATGGCCCTGGGGGTGCTTTATGTCCCAGAGAGCCCCTGCCACGAGCCGGGCCCACGGGGAGTCACGGCCGGGTTGAACATCACCATCCTCTTCTCCTTCACAGCCAGTGCCCACCTGCTGACAGCCCTCAGTGCTGTGACAGCTCTGTCTGTCCTGCCCGTGTCCCTCTGTCCCTGCCGCCGCTCCCAGCGCTTCCCAGTGCTCCTGTGTGCCCTGCTCTGGCTCCTCTCCTTCCTGCTCACCGTGACCCTCTACTTCCACCCTTCAGCACTCTTTGCCTTGGTCCTGAGCTACCTCGTATGGGTGCTCACGCTGCTCTGCTCTGGCCTAACGCTGCTTGTTTCCCTGTGCTGCCCACAGAGACAACCTCCAAGGAGGCTCTGTGCTGTGGTCCTGCTGGCTGTGGTCCTCTTCCCCTTCCTCACTGCTGAGTTTGGGTACTGGCTCTTGCTGAGGGTGTTTGATTTCTCTGTCTTTGTCCTGCACACCCCTCTGCTGCTCGCCTGTGCCAACAGCAGCGTCCACCCTCTTATTTACTTCTTGGCTGGGAGCTGTGCAAAGGAGTTCACACTCTCTGCTAGGGTTGCCTTCCAGAGGGCTTTTGGGGATGTGTCAGAGCCCCAGAATAGAGACAACCCAGTGGAATCATCA
The DNA here is from genome assembly GCA_013396655.1 of Campylorhamphus procurvoides. NCBI lineage: Eukaryota > Metazoa > Chordata > Aves > Passeriformes > Dendrocolaptidae > Campylorhamphus > Campylorhamphus procurvoides. The sequence continues at coordinate 98,521 of WBMV01009127.1, read as the reverse complement.
CATAATGGAGTCGTCATCAAATAGAATCATAAAATACACTGACTTGGAAGGGATCACTGAGGATCAGCAAGTCCAGCTCCGGGTCCTGCACAGGACGACCCCAACAATCCCACCACGTGCCTGAGAGTGTTGTCCAAATGCTGCTTGAGCTCTGGCAGCGTTGGGGCTGTGCCCACTGCCCTGGGGAGCTTGTTCCAGTGCCCAGCTACCCTCTGGTAAAGAACCTTTTCCTAATATCCACCCCGAACCAGCTGTTGAAGCCCCTGCAGCCCCAATTCTCTAATTCTGAGATGCTCTGGGGATGGAGGGGTCCCATGGTGAGGTTTTGGTGTGGGTCTGGCTGTAGCTGAGTGGAAGGGAAACATGGTAGGTGGAAGGGGAAGTCCTGCCTGGGGTGTGTGCTGTGATGAATAACCATGGAATCACCACAGAGTGGTTTGGATTGGAATGAATCTTAAAGATCATTCAGTTCCAAACCCCTCACTGCAGGCAGGGACACTCATGAAACCTTTTGTTTTGAAATCCACTTTGAATCTTTCCCTTTCATCAGATCTGGGCTTTCCCTGTCTCAAAATTGAGCTTTTCTACCCTGTGGGCTAGTAAAACCAAGCAAGCAAGGCTCAGAGCTCCTGCCAGTGGGGATTTTTATCATTTCTGCTTAAAAACAGTGCGTGGGGTGGATAAGAAATCTTGGCACAGCAGTGCAGAACAATTCCTGGGCAATTCCTGTGTGCACCTCCAGCAGGTCCTGACACATGGGGAGACTTCACACCCAGCTCTGTTACCAGGGCACGTGTTTGGCACTGCCTCTGGGAGGTTCTCTCCAGAACTGCACCGTCCCTGCTGCACCCTGAGCTTGGCCTGCACATCACATGGGCTGTGTGCCCCCAAGGGTTCTGGGCTGGGACTGCCTTTTGTGCAGCCCCCCACTTTGCTCTGGGCTGTCTGGATAGGTTTGGCTTGAGCAGAGTGTTATAACCACGACCTGAGGGCTGGCTCCACTTCTGGAGAGGCTGTTCCTCATCTGGGCAAAACAAGAGGAGGGTTAAAATGAAACCAGCTCAGCCTGGACATTCAGCAACCGTGGGATTTTCTGTGTGAAAGAGGATGCAGGGAGAGGGGAGGAAAAGTGGACTTCTCATGGGAAAGGACCTGCTGAGGCCACGAGGACTCAATCCCTGTAGCCTGGCTCAGGGATTCCCTCCATAGAGGGGTAGTGGCAATGTTTTCCCTGCTTCTCTCTCCCCTCTGCCAGTCAGCCCTTGCTATCAAAGGTGTAGGGGTTCGGTTTTAGAGGGCTTAGAATGAGAAGAAATAGGGGAAATGAGCCATTTTCTGACACTGACTCAGCCTTGCTCTGTCCGCCAGTGACAAGCTCTGCGGCCAAGACATGTTTTGTTTATTATTTTGGGATCAGAGTCACCATGCTGGAAACAAAAGGAAGAAATGCAAATTTAATTTCGGGGTAGTAGTGAAGCAGAGAAGATCAGCACAACCAGGATTTTGGTTAGTTATTAAAACCACTGTGCAGAGTTGCTGTTCAGCTCCTCCTGAGGGTGATCAGGTTCATGAGGGACGTGGTGAAGGGCTTCCTCTTCATATTGATGCTGGGGAATTAAAGGATGGCCCCATTCTGCAGAATAGCAGTGTTAGACCCCTAATTCCCAAAAAATTAAACGGTCCAAGCATCTGGCTCTGTGGATTTCCCTATTTCCAGCTCTTTCTGGTCACGGGTGCGAAGGTGTGTTCAGTGGGGTTGCTGTGAGCACAGAGCCCACAGGGACTGGTGTCTGTGGCTTGCCAAGGCCGCCTGGTGTGGTGCTGCCCTGCCCTGCTCCATGGCACGGCTGGAGCCGGGGCTGGGGAGGGCTCGGTGAGTGTGCCAGGGCTGGCATTTGCCAGCTGTGCTGCTCCCTGGCAGCAGAGGCGGTGTTTGCATCGGACACGCCCAGCTGCTCTGGGGTATCTCACAGAGCCACAGAGTGGTCTGGGTTGGAAGGGACCTTAAAGCCCATCTCATCCACCCCCTGCCAGGGGCAGGGACACCTTCCACTAGCCCAGGTTGCAGCCTCGCTTGGGACCCTTCCAGGGATGGAGCATCCACAGGTTCCCTCGGGCAACAATTCACTGGCAGGAGCACGGGGAACACGCTGCTTGTAATCCCACTGCACTACCCCAGCTACACTTCTAGGATTAAAGAATGGGACAGATTCCCCCTTAAAGTACAAGGCAGTGTTGCAGTTCCTTCCCCAGCTCTGCTGCTCTGCCCGAGCTCGGGTTGTTCCTTTTCCCACCGGCCGGGAATGCAGGGCCGGCTCCGCCGAGCCGCTCCAGGAGCAGGAGGGGAAGGACGTTCCGTGCGATCCCAGCCCCTCTCCTGCCATCTAGAGGCATCAGCCTCGCAGAGATTTGGGAAATCACCGCCCCATCCTCGATGTGTCCCCAGGGCTTGCCGTGCCGCACCGTCCCCAGTCAAGAGGTTCCTCAAAACACCATGAAACTCATCATCTCCCCCCTGTCTGTCCCTGGACAGGAGGCATCTCCCCCCTGTCTGTCCCTGGACAGGAGGCATCTCCCACCTGTCCCCCCTGCACTCCTACCTCCTGGTGCTCCTGGGAGCAGTGCTGTCACAGCAGCCTCAGCACACAGGACCAAGGCTCTGGTGATGGCTGCTGGGACCACTGGCTGCTCTTCAGCCTCGTCCCTCCTGCCAGGGCTGCAGACCTTCAGCCAGAGATCACACCCCGTGGGCAGGAGCCTCCCCTCCCAATCTCACCACATCGGTGGCAGCTGCCCCTCACATGTCCTGTGTGCAGAGATCTTGTCGCTAGGAGCTGGCCACGTCACCCCTTCCTCTCCCCCTGCCATTCTACACCATGTGAGGGGCTTCTGGCTTTCTCTGTATGTACCTGTGGTCCCTCTGTCATTGCAGGAAGGGACATAAATCATTCCCAGAGAGGGAGGGTGGCAGGAGGGTGAGAGAGATGAGCCAGAGTCCTTTAAGAGTGAGAAATCACTGACGTGCCGACACACAAGAGCAGCAGGGCTTTGCTCAGTGCCTCTAATGACACGTAACTGGTGCTCACAACTTCTCCCAACTTTCTTCTGGGAGACACTTCCAGGACTTGCACCTGTCTGTGGATGTGTCTCCATGCCCCTCCCATGGAGGGACCTCCAGCCTATGCCTTGTGTCAAGTCTCCCTCTGGCCCCAGGTCCTGCAGCTCCAGGCTGGACATCATGGAGAGACTGCAGACCTTGTCCATGAGCAATGATATCCTTGGAGGACGTGAGTCTTGGGGATGGCTCTTGGGGATATAACTCCAAACGAGACAGAAAACACAGGACAGAGGGAGAGGGAAAATATGCCATAAAGTGCACAGCTCCTATGCTGTGAAAGGTTGAGATTGTGCAGCAGGAACCACTTAGAGATAAGAGCATGTTGGCAGCACCATGTACCCCCCAAAATGTAATCTGGGAGGAGACACATATCTGACAGTGCTGTGGATACAGGCAGGGGCAAATCCTTGTGCTGTTCTGCAGCTGAGCACTGCTGATGTCTCACAGCGAGTGCAGGCCAGGCCAGTGACTGACCCCATGGGCTCATCAAAGGAGAGATTTGATCCAGGATTCCCAGCAGCTGAAAGGACATAATGTTATCTATGCTGACCTCTCCTTAGTGTTAAATTCACTTAAATGACATTTAAAACTATCGAGTCTGAGTTTCTGTATTAATGGGATCATAACAGGCCAGCACCTCCTGCTGAAGAATGGAGGGGACAAGAGGAAGGGGTGACGTGGCCAGCTCCTAGCGACAAGATCTCTGCACACAGGACATGTGAGGGGCAGCTGCCACCGATGTGGTGAGATTGGGAGGGGAGGCTCCTGCCCACGGGGTGTGATCTCTGGCTGAAGGTCTGCAGCCCTGGCAGGAGGGACGAGGCTGAAGAGCAGCCAGTGGTCCCAGCAGCCACCACCAGAGCCTTGGTCCTGTGTGCTGAGGCTGCTGTGACAGCACTGCTCCCAGGAGCACCAGGAGGTAGGAGTGCAGGGGGGGACAGGTGGGAGATGCCTCCTGTCCAGGGACAGACAGGTGGGAGATGCCTCCTGTCCAGGGACAGATGGGTGGGAGATGCCTCCTGTCCAGGGACAGAGAGGTGGGAGATGCCTCCTGTCCAGCGACAGGGCTGCAGGGCTGGGAGCCTGCCCTGGGCACGGCAGGGGACAGGGTCCCTCCTGAGGCTGGCAGGGGAGCATGGGGACAGATGGTGGGTGCTGGGAATGGTGATGCCCCTGATTCCCCTCTCGTCTCTCCCAGGAGGTGGTGGGAGAGGAGAAGGCGGCCACGCAGAGCAGGGTCATTCGTCATGGAGGATATGGACCCAGCAAACCTCACTGTGAACATGAGTTATGGATCTGTGGACACTGAGGAATATCCCCCCTATAATTGCTCCTCCATTCCGAACAAGGGGATTGTCGTGGTGTGTGTCGCCCTGGGGGTTTCCCTCTGTGGGCTCGTGGGGAACGGGATGGTCGTGTGGTTCCTGGGCTTCCACATGAAGCAGAGCCCTTTCACTGTCTACATCCTAAACCTGGCTGTCGCTGACTTCTCCATGACCCTCCTGCTTTGCCTCATTCTGGCGGCTGCTTTAACCCTGGTGCTCTCCTGTCTTTCTTGGGTCGACCTGGCTCCCCTCTACACGTACTTTGCGCTGGTAGCCGTCCTGCTGTGCCACGTGTGTGACCTGTGCAGCCTGGGGGTGCTGGCGGCGCTCAGCGTGGAGCGCTGTGTCTCCGTGCTCTTCCCCGTCTGGTACCGCTGCCGCCGGCCCCGACACCTCTCGGGCTGCGTCTGCGGGGCGCTCTGGGCTCTCGCTGCCTGCGCTGTCTCCTCGCTCTACGCCACCTTCATCAGCGACCACGCCATGAAGGTCGTTCCAGGCCTGATCGTGGCGTTTTCCGTGCTTTTGTCGCTGCTGATGCTGATTTCCAACGTGTTGCTGTGCGCCACGCTGTGCCGCGGCTCGCAGAGGCGATACCCGGGGAGGCTCTTCGTCGTCATCCTGCTCAGCGTCCTCCTCTTCTTCGCCTTCGGCGTCCCCTTCTGCCTCGACGTGTTCCTGCACCTGCCCGGCTCCGGGAGTTTGTTCCCGAGGGATGCGCTGCCGGTGGTGCTGGCGCTGCTGGACTGCTGCCTGAACCCGGTCCTCTATGTGCTGGTCGGGAGCTGCCGGCGCCGCCGCTGCCACCGCTCCCTCGGGGCTGCCCTGCGACGGGTCTTCGAGGAGCACACGGGCAGCGACCAGGGCGGCAGAGAGCCCGGGGACAGCGCGCAGGAGGGGACAGCCCTGTAGGCAGGGGCTGCCAGGGGACCCGCCGATGGGACACCTGCCGTGGGCACGGGGCACAGGACACAGAGCCAGGACAGCGCTATTGCCCATCGAATGGAATAGCCCTCACTCTGGCTCCCTTGGCTCAGCTGAGTTCTCCCTGAGCATTAATAAAACACTCTTTTCTGGTCCAGTCCCCAGTTTCTCTCCTCATTTTACCCCGTGTTTATTGTCATTACAGTTTGCCTTATATTAGTTCTGTATTTGGTAGTTTTTCGACCTAATTTGTTCTCCAACCTATTGTTGCAGAAGGATTCCTGGCTCTTCTCAGATCCCTCCCTAAAGCAAAGCACGGCTGTGATGGAAACACATCCTAAGGAAGCCCCAGAATAGGCAAAATGCACTTAGACAATGAGGTGGAGAAAATCGTGTTGCCAAATGAAATTAGTCAATTAAGAACAGAGAACAGTAAAACAAAATAATTAAGTGGTGCTCCTATTACTATAATTACCCGGACAGAAGCAATCTATATAAACCAGGAATATCTGTCAGTAAAGATGGGTATTTTCCACCCTGTTTATCTTCCAAAGTTTCTTTCCATCAGTCATTTTCTCTACCCAGAGAAGATTAGAAGTCAGTGCTCTAAAACTTGGTCTGCGTTCAGAAGAAATTGGACTTTATGGGCTCATTCCTTCTTCTTTTTAAGGGGATGTAAAAACAGCCTCTTTGGGAAAGGTCCCAGGAAATCCCAAAGGGACAAATTCTGAATCACTTATATGTACATTAGAGAAAAAGAGCATTAAAAATTAAAGAACAGTAGGAATGAGACTCAATTTTCTGCTTTCAGGAACTCTAAACAGGAAGGAAAAAGCAACTACAGGCATTACAGTGAACCACTGTTTGTTTTCTTTAAGAGGTGCTTTTCAAAATTAATAAAAAGGCAAAGGAACAGAAAGAATATCTGTGCTGAGATTGGGGTATTTAAAATTAGGTGGGATAAAGAGACTCTCCTTCCAGGAATTCTATGGCTGATTTCAACAGGAGGAGAGTTGGTTCCCATCTCACCCTCAGAGATCCAAGTGAAAAGTGACTGAGAATTAGGAATTCCTAAATTTAGGAATTTAGGGCTGACAGGGATTTCTGGAGTGAAGAGCAAATTCTGAGTGGGATCCCTCCAGTGAAATTCAGACCCCAAGACATTTCACCTTATCCAATTAATATTATTTCGTAGTCTCTGAAAAGAAACAGGTCCTTTTAATGTGCTCCAAATACAGGTCAGGTGGATTCTGCGGCCCAGGTCCCTGCGTCTTTCCACCGACCACAGGTGGAACTCAAAATAACCAGCTAAAATATGTCCAGTGAGGACCCCGAAGGTCAGGTGAGATGGATGAGATGGATGAACCTTCCTTGGTACCTCAGAGTCCTTCAATTCCACCAACTCCCATCCCTTACAGCGGGTTTTCAGGAGGACATAGTCACTGAGTCCCGGGTTTCCCGCTCCTCTTTGCCTTCCCCTGACTCCTCAAAGGCCCTCTGGAATGCCAGCCTGAGGGTGAGCCTGAGCCTCTGGTCCCTGTAGCTTCCCACCAGGAAGTAGATGACGGGGTTGAGGGTGCTGTTGACACAGGACAGCATGAACCCGATCTCCGGCGAGTAGAGGAACTTGTAGCCCAGGAAGTCCAAGAGCATGAGGATGCTGAGGGGCACGGCGAAGATGAGGAAGAGGAGGACGGTGAGCATGATGATGCTGAAGAGCCGGCTGGTCTGGAGGTGCTGGGAGCTGCACTTCACCCTGAGGAAGAGGGTGAGGCTGAAGAGCAGCATGAGGGGCGTGCAGACGAGGAAGTCCAAGGTGCCGATGGTGAGGAGCAGGCTCTGGCAGAGCCCAGGGCTGGGCTGGATGGTGCACAGGATGTAGCCCAGCATGTTGAGCAGCAGAGACAGGGCCCAGAGCAGGGCAGAGACGATGGCAGACAAGTGTTTGGGGCGGTGGGTGCGGCACCAGATGGGGCAGAGCACGGAGAGGCAGCGCTCGACGCTGATGGCCGTCAGCAGGTACAGCCCCGTGCCGTACATGGAGAGGTCCAGGAAGAGGAAGGGCCCAAACTGCACGCCCACGTTGAACTGCATCAGGTACTGCACGGTCTCCACGGCGATGCACAGCAGGTACCCGAAGTCGGCGGCCGCCAGGTTGAGGATGTAGACGGTGAAGTGGTTCCTGCGGATGCGGAAGCCCAGGTACCACAGCACCAGGGCGTTGCCCACCATCCCACAGGCTGAGCTCAGCAGGCAGAAGCTCTCCATGAACTTGAGGACAGCATAGGATGGCTCCTGCTGTCCCACAGCCCCGCTCTGGTTGGTACCAAGGGCGTGGCTGGTTGTGGTTGGAAGGAAGATTGGTGTGGCTGAGGAACTCATGGTGGGTGATTCCAGGCACACCTGGAAGCAGAGAGGGGACAGGTGGCAATTCCAGGGTGGCTTTCCATCAGGGTGACCTGCTGGGGTTCCTCGGTTTGTCCCAGGTCTTTGCAGCCAGAGCTTAATTTCACAGACTCCAGGGACAGTTTGGGGGGGAAGGGACCTTAAAGCCCCTCCAGTGCCACCCCTGCCATGGGCAGGGACACCTCCCACCAGCCCAGGGTGCTCCAAGCCCCCTCCAACCTGGCCTGGGACACTCCCAGGGATCCAGGGGCAGCCACAGCTTCTCTGGCCACCCTGTGCCAGGGCCTGCCCACCCTCACAGCCACCAATTCCTTCCCCATATCCCATCCAACCCTCCCCAGCATCAGCTTAAAGCCAAACAGACTCAGTGCTAACAACTCTGGGATAATTGTCCCATGGAGATAGGATTAGGTGGGACAAGAATCTTGTCAGAAGTGTGGGAAGGTTCCAGGCAACCAGCACACACATCTGATTAGTATGAAAACTGATGGAGTTTTGTCCTATGTGTACACCCATAAAACATGGTAGGAAGGACCTGGGCTAGTAGGAGGTGTCCCTGCCCAAGGCAGGAGGTTGGAACTGGATGAGCTTTAATGTCCCTTCCGACCCAAACCACTCAGTGATTCTGTGATTCGATGAAAATATTTCATTCTATAAAAAGCTGGTAGGTTTTTTCTTTCATATTGATGACTGATTTCTATTCTAATGAAGTGCCATTTAATGTGGTTGGCTTGGTTTGTTCTCCTGGGTCCTGTGTACAGATAACAAACCTTTTGGTCTGGCAGAGTCTGCCCTTTCCTCAGAAACTGTAAGAACCACATGTAAGAAACCACAAAGCCTCTCATCCTCTCAGGACGTTGGACTTATGGGGCTGACAATTATTTCACCCCCTTCCCTGAGGCAGTTCACTGTTTCCTCCCCCATGTACTGAGACCTGAATGAGAACCTTGGGAAAGAAGAAGTACAAAAATAGATTTAACACCTTTTCTTGGTTTTTTTTCTCTGATATGAACAAATACTGTGGTACTTTTTCTCTCTTTCAGTCAGCTGCTAATTTGGACATGGGAGGCAGAGAAATGCCATGAGAGATGGGTTAAAAGGAAGAGAGGAACCAGCCAAAAGAGGGTGTACTGGGAACCATATCACTGAACCATCTAACCAGCATGAATCCTCTGTTCTCTCTTTGTAAAGCACATGGAGACCAACTTCAAAACCCACTAAAACGTGACTGATTGGGTCATCATTGCCTCATCCCAGCACTCCAGGCAGGAGGACCACAGTCCCACATGGACAGAGGCAAGAGAAAACATGACACGAGGAATTTCGAGGCCGGCTTGGATGGGGCTGGGAGCAACCTGTTCCAGTGGAAGGTGTCTGGAAGTGTCCCTGCCCACGGCAGGGGGCTGGAATTCAGTGAGCTTTGAGGCTCCCCCCAACCCAAACCATTCCAGGATTTCCTTTCCCGAAAGCAGGAACTTCTGGCACTGCACCACAGTCCTAGTGGTGGATGATCCCATCCTCAGCTCTGACAGGACCTCACGTCAACCTTAAGGCTTTAGGTCCCAGCCCTGTGGCTGGTGCCCCCTCACCACCTGCTCGTGGGGTGGCCACAAGCTCTATCAGATTTTGGTTGGCAGCAAAAGTGAGCTGAAACAGCCTCAAACTGTGCAGCAACTCTGCTGCATGGACAGAGGAAGACACGGTGGTTGAAGTGGTTTCCTGGGCTTTAGAAGACCCAAGGTGCTTCTCTGTCTGCCATGAGATAATCTGTATAAGTCTGAGGCAAGTTTCCAGCCCATCTGGAGAGATCAGGAACATTGCAGTGCCATTGCTTTCCCTTGGAAAGACTGAATTCTTTTCTCCAGGACTCACCCAAGACATGAATCCACCTCTTTAATAAATCTAATTAGTGCAAGCTCCCCTCAAACAGCAGCAGTCTGAGTCAAGTGGTCTCTTTCTCTTTTGGGATTAACCACCCTCCCAAATGCCAGCCTGAACAACCCCGGCACCGCTCAGATTATGGACAGAAGGTTATGCTGTTGTAATGCCAGGTCTCTAAATAACAACATTTAATATTACAGAGGTCTATTTAGAGCCATTCCATAGCACTTGTCAATAGAAAAGTGTCCTTGGAACGAAGCTCTTCTTATCTTGAAAACAATCGTGCCAATTTCTGATCCACAGCAAATCTCCAACCAGCAGGAGAAGAAAACATTTTGGTGTTCTTTGCCCCTTTGTTTCTCCTCCCTTCCCCTCACTGTCTCCCCTAAAGCCCCACAGAAAGCCATGGCAAGGATCCACCAGGAATTTCTCACCTCCCTGTGGGTTCCCTGGAACTTCAGTGACTTCCTTGCAGCAGCTGCCTGGTGTGGATGTGCTGGGCAATGCTGTGGCCCCAGGTCTGGGGCATGGGGTCCAGCCAAGGTGCCCGTGTCACCACTGCAGTGCTGGGCTCCTGGGGCACTGTTTAAAGGCCAGCGTGACATCCCCCAGCCAATCACTCTGGGGGGAACAGCTGGGCTCTGATAACAGAGCCACTTCCCCCTTCCCTCTTTGCATGAAACCTCTTTGCTTTCACTGCTCCTCCCTTCGCCAGCCCGTTCTGTCCATCCCAACCCCTCTGTTGTCCCCTGCCTGTGCCCCACATGCTCTGGTTCACAGCCCCTGAAGATGATGCTTTGCTGCTGCTCGGGCTCACCCAGGGACATTGTCAGTCCTCTCCCATAACACCCTTGCTGATGGTTTCACAACCTGCCCCAGCACAGCTCCTCAGCCCCCATTGTCCCTGCCCAACTACTACACACCCCTCCTGACGCCACAAAGTTCAGCACCCTGTTTAGTGCCTCTTGCTTCATCCAGCCTTCCCCAGAGGAGGGTCCAGCCTAAACTTCACACCTCAGCAGCTACAAACTCCCTGCCTCTGCTCGTGCTGCCTCCAGTGCCTCATTCTGGTGTCAGGAGCCCTTCCAGGCAACTCCACACTCCTCCTGCCAAGTCAGTCCCTCAGCACAGTCCTTCACCTCACCTTGGGCACTTCTGATTTCACAAAACCCCTCAAGAAAACCTCCAGGCCTTTCACTTCCAGTTTCACAACTTCCCCCCGAAGCAGCACCCATCCTGCCCCTTGTCCAAGTCGCAGCTCTGCCTCACACAGAATTCACCACCCGCTCACAACACCCCACTCCTCTTCTCACATCCCCCAGAATCCCCCCGTGTCCAGATCCACGTGCCAAAGGAAGGGGAGTGAAAACACAGAACACACTTCCTCCTTTCCTGGTGGCAGGTGTGTCCTTACAGGGAACCCTCTCTCGACAGGAGGCACCAGTGACTCTTGATTTCAGCTCGTGCATTTATCACTTCTGCAGGTCCAGCCAGGCAGGGACACAAAGGGACAGGAGTGTGACACCAGCCAAATTCCTGCCATGTGTGCCAGCGGGCACAGAAATGGGCAGAGCCAGCCCAAATTTGCTTAGCAGGTCAGATACACATTTGTTCCTCTTCCTCTTCCTTTCCCCAAGACTGTAACAGCATTTTTCCTTTCTTACCCAATGCTATTTCCTATAGCTGTTACTGGTAGTCCTTATTAACCTGGTCAGGACTCCAGTGGAAAGTGATATTTACATTCAAAGACTCTTTTCACCCAGAGCAGAGTTTAACTTCCTCGTTAATTTGAGGATTTCTCTTTTCCCTGCATGGATTCTGTGTCAGGAGATGGTCACATCCCCTTGGTTTTTATTGGGCCATTCCAAACTTCAACAAGTGTTACCAAAACAAAGGAATGGGCAGTGGATGAAATTGTTCATTGATGCCCATAAGTCAAAAATTAAACATACACAGTAAACTTCAAAGCATTGATGAGTTTAGTGATTCATACGTTCATTGAAGCCTGGAATGGTTTGGCTTGGAAGGGACCTCAACAATCACTGAATTCCAACGCCCCTCCATGGGCAGGGACACCTCCCACTACCCAAGGTTGTTCCAGCCTGGCCTTGGACACTCCCAGGGATGGGGCAGCCACAGCTCCTCTGGGAAATCCATCCCCAGCCTCACAGGGAAGAATTCCTTCCCAAAAGCCCACCTAAACTCACCCTTTTTCAGTTCAAAGCCATTCCCTTTAACTGCTCAGGGGCATCAGTTCCTGGAGAGATCCCCTCCTTTCCATAGGAAACCCTGGGGTTGCAAAGCTGCACCCAGCTCATTTCCACAGATGTACCAGAGCTGACTTCCTCCCCTCCCTCAGTTTCACAATTTGTACAGGAAGGATTTTTCCCCCTCACTTTGTAATTCACTGACTTTTGCTGAAATGTGCAAGTTCTCGCAAGAGGTTTTATTCACTTGGCTGCCAGTAAGTAAATTTCATGGAAAACAGGGACTTGGAAGGTCATGAAAAGATGGCCCAGGCCACCTTCTGCCTCTCTTCTTACTCCTTCCTTACTACTAGAAATCTCTGATTTTTAAATATTTTCTATCACAATTTGTGCTTCATGTTTTTTTTTCCTTTTTTGGAATAAAAAATCATTAAAAAGTCCTGGTTTGTTTCTCCCAAAACTACAAAGACAAGGCAGCAAGTGCAGTGGGCCTCTAGACTTGGAATAACCACAGGTCCTGGTTTCCTGCTGGATTCTGGGAAGGGTTAAGTGGACCAGGTTACATCATGGAATCATTCAGGCTGGAAAAGCCCTCTAAGATCACCAAGGCCTACCATTCCCCCGGCTCTGCCAAGGCCACCACTAAACCCCAGGTGCTCCAGGGATGGAGAACCCCCCCCTGCCCTGGTAACCTGTCCCAGGGCTGCACCACCCTGTCAGTGAAGACATTTTTCCTAATGTCTCATCCGAACTTCCCCTGAGAGGACCAGATTCATTTACCTTCCTTCCCACCTGCCTCCCTCTGAGCTTTCACAGCTCCCTCCTCCAGGAGCCCTCAGAGGAGAGATTTCCTTGGAGAGGGTGCAGCAGTTCTGTGTAAACAGGGAGCTAAGCCCTCGGGGTGGGAGATTTCCCTGGAGATGGTTGGGAAGTGCTACTTAAAACAGTTTTCTTCTTGGGCTGTGTGTGCATCCTTCAGTGCCCACCCACCTCCGAGCAGGCTCCAAACCGGCTCTCGTGGGCAGGAGACACCAAGAAGCACCTGGTGATGCAGCAAAGCAAGAAATTAAACTAGCTGAGACTATAAAAGGCACCTCCTGAGCAGGTGTTGAGGAGCTAGAATCTCACAGCCCTTACATGAAAAGTTAGATCTCCAAACAAGAGGAGGTAAGTTTTCCATGGTCTCTGGATCCTTTCCCTTCCTTTCCACTTCTTCCTTTTTCTGATTTCCTTTCCTCTTCTTTCCCCCTCTATAAAATCTCACGGCCCTTACATAAAAAATTAGATCACCAAACATAGATGAGGTCAATTTTTCAGATTCTCTGGATCCTTTCCTCTTCTCCTTCCTTTTCCTGCTTTTCTTTCCTCTTTTTCCCCCACTCTCCTTTAGCACATGTGAAAACACAAAGAAATTTTCACTGAGCCCTCTCTGGCTCTCCTTGGCCACAACCACATACAGAGCCAGTTCTGTATATTCTAAATAACCCCAAACCAAGTTATTTCATTCTCTTTCCCATTAACCACCCGAGATTTTAGGGCAAAACACTTGCAATAAGGAGGTGGTTCAATTCCTCATCCCTTTTTTGTCCACACTGTGCTTATTTCATATTGCAGCTGATTGCAGTATGCCCTATACCTCCAGTCTGCCCCTGAAAAGATACTTTCAGAGGTAAGACAGAGAAATTGCCCTCCCTTCCTTGAGCATTTTTACCTCCTGCCAGTGCAGCTGTAAGCACAGGAGAAGCCCCAGGCTTTCCCAACTTCCTCTCTGGGCTGCACTTTGTGGCTCTGAGAGCAATGTGGGCTTTTCTCCAGTCCAGCATTTCCTGTGGATGCCTGGGCAGCTTTGCCTGCACAGGAGTTTCCGACTTTGCTGTCATTTTAAACCCCAAACCAGAAGCCTGGGTCAGATGGGCCCGGGGCCAGAAGGGTGGCAGGGGGCTGGAACAGGTGGGCCTGAAGGTCTCGAGACCCACAGCCTGGGAGATCAAGCCCTGTTCTTGCTGGTTTAAAAGTTTTTCTCTGCTGTTTTCCTGCCTGAAAACAGGTTACAAACATTGAAAAGGGAAAGACCCTCCCAGGGAATCTCATCTCACTTTAATATTGAAATACTGGTGCAGTTTGAGTGGCTCTGAGCCATCCATTGAAAGGAAGGAATTGGTTAAGTTTGCAAATTGAAAGAAGGAATTCACCCTCCTGGGCCTCCTGGAGAACCAAGCGATGCAGAAAGTGCATTTTGTGCTGTTCCTGGCTTTCTGTGCGAGCACTGTGACAGGAAATGTGATGGTGGTGACCACTGGCACCTCAACAACCCCCTGTGCTCCCCGTCCTTCACAGACATCCACGACTCCCCCGGGGCTCCCAGAATGACCACCAGCCTCTGGTGGGAACAAACCCACCTCCTCCTTCGTGGGCTTGTGGGTTGGGGGCTTCCCTCACTCCACCCTCATGACCTGCAGCCCTCATGACCACTTCCCTCCCGTTCTGTGGCCCAGACAGAGCTGGCCACTGGTTTGGGGTGTCCCACGTGGCCCGTGCTGGCAGCCGCAGGGGCCAACAGTGGGGGGATGACTCTGAGCTCTTTCTCCATTCTGGTCTTGTCCCCTGTGGTCATCCTGGTTTCCTTGTGAGGTCAGACACCTGTGGGGTGGCACAGGGCCCTCTCCACCCATGGAGATCCCATTCTTTAGGCTGTGCACTTTCATTGCCACCTGCCTATATGGAGACCGGTCATAGGACAAAAGCATGGGCATGTTGTCCTCAATCATCACACCCCCTGGACCCCCTCACCTCCACCCTCAGGGACAAGGAGAGGCGTGAGAAAACCGTGGAGTAGGAGAGTGGGAAGTGGAAAAGGAAGGGTGTAGGGCCATGGCCACGTTTCCAAAGGAGCAGAGGAAATGGAGCATCTGTCGCTATGATTTTTTTGGGACAACTCCCCAAGACCTGCCTTTCAAAGGAGAGCTCCTACTGGAATCAGGAAGGGACTAGAGGTTCATTTTTTGGCACTGTGAGCTCTGAGAGGGGCTGGAATTTCCTGTCTATTCCTTGGCAACAAGCACAGGTGCCCCCTGAGCATTAGCTGAACACCAGTGTTCAAATAAACATTGTCAAAAGTACTGCAAAGGTTGCCCAGGTAGAGCCTCCCATAAAAATGCCACCCAAACCCCTGGTACTGGGTGGGAGTTGGGTCCTTTGCTGGTGCAGGGAATGGGAAAAGAAACTTCTCCCTTTCCCCTGACACCTCAACAAATCCTTTCTGCAGTGCTTTACTGACTGCTCAGAATTAAGGAGTCACCAAAGAAGGGGTTTAGAGGCACAAATTCATGTGAAAATAAAGCAAAGAAAAGAACTGTTTAGGAACTGTTCCAGTAGCCAAGACAACTCCTTGCCTTAAGAAGGGGTTGAAGGTCACAAGGTGGTCCCAGCCCAAGACAGAGCTGATTACTTTATACACACACACACACACAAACAAATAAATATATTAAAATAGATGTATTTTTAAATGCTTTGAGGGTGAACACTAATGGGGTTTTTTTGAGGTCTCATTTTTAAGACCTGCTGGGTAAATATTCACTCCTAGCTTATGGAAGGTGCCCCTAAAACAGCATTAGCTCCTCCACATTTTAAGAATTTTAGGAATTCTTCTAAGGGCTTCACATTTGAGCTGAAAAGTTGGTTCTGTGCTTTGCACTGTGGCAGTCAAAACACCTGGTGGTGCAGTGAGGGCCCACCACAACCCTTTCTGAATCTTTTGAGTGAATTTCCTGTCTTACTTCTTGTTTCAAATTTACATCCATCAGGCATCTAAGGGGTAACACCCGTAGCACAAGTGGGGCTTTATTTTTGGGCAGTGATAAGAGCAAGTTGATAAGAATGCAGATGAGAAATATTAGGACAGAATGCAGAATTGATATAAATTTATATAAATGTCCTGTGTAAAAGACATCTTTACTGCAACCCTTCTCTCCAGGCACTCCCCTGATAACTTTCCAAAGGACAATTTTAGCTCCCCGACCACTGGTGATGTCTGACACAACTGCATTTGCCTCTGGGACCTCATTACTGCCCAAACCTCGTGCCTCTGCCATGTGGTTGACCTGAACTGTCTCTGCTGCAGAAATAGTTGTTCCTGGAGATGCTCCTGGAGAGTGGGGAAACAGACAGAGGGTTGGGTTCCTCTCAGCCACTGCAGGGCTCGGAGCTGGCAGAGGTTTGGACTTGCTTTCACAACTTCTGAGCAGCAAATTGCAGCTGAGAGCTTGTGATGGTTTGAGGTGTAAACATTCTGGGGTTGTCCCTCCGTCTTGTTCAGGCCTGGCTGAAATCCTGCCTTTGGAAAGTGGTGTTTCTGGTGAGGGATTTTGTGAGGTCCAAGTGCAGCACCAGGGTGTTATCTCCACCACCCTCCTCAGCTAAATAACCTGAGCTCGTAATTACACACGTCAGCAATACATTCTGACTTAACATCAGTGCTCTCCCTTGAGGAAAGCACTGCCTTGAAACTGAAACTGGCCCCAAACTACAGCAAACCCCAATATGCTGGATATTGAACATGCCAGATGTCAGTGTGTGCGTGTCCTGGTAATGCCCCATGTCTGATGTCACTGTGGTGTCTGTGCCCAGGTCCTGCCTGAGGGGTGCCCATGGACCACACCAACAACGTGACCGAGTTCATCCTCCAGGGACTGACACAAGACAGGACGGTGGCAAAAGTGTGCTGCTTGTTGTTTTCACTCTTCTACACCACTACAATTTTAGGAAACCTGCTCATCATCGTCACTGTAAGGACAAGTGACCAGCTGAACTCTCCCATGTACTTCTTCCTGAGCTCCCTGTCTCTCATAGACATCAGCTACGCCACCGTCTCAGCTCCCAAACTCATCCACGACCTCCTGGTGGAGGAGAAGACCATCTCCTTCACCGGCTGCATGGCGCAGGTGTTCGGCACCCACTTCTTTGGGTGCACAGAGGTCTTCCTGCTGATGGCCATGGCCTACGACCGCTGCGTGGCCATCTGCAGCCCCCTGCACTACCCCAGCGTGGTGAGCCCTCGTCTCTGCAGGTGCCTCGTGGCGTCCTCGGTGCTGGGGGGCCTCGTGCACTCCCTGCTGCAGACCCTGCTGGTGCTGCAGCTGCCCTTCTGCGGCCCCAAAAATGGGCTGGATCACTATTTCTGTGATGTCCACCCACTGCTGGCGCTGGCCTGCGCTGACACCCGCGCTGTCACCGTCACCGTGGCCATCAGCAGCGGTGTCGTTGTCCTGGGCTGTTTCACTGTCCTCGCCGTGTCCTACGGTGTCATCCTGGCTGCCCTGAGGACACGCTCTGCCCAGGGGCAGCTCAAAGCCCTCTCCACGTGCTCCTCCCACATCCTGGCGGTGCTGCTGTTCTTCGGGCCCTGCGTGTTCGTGCACCTGCGCCCCTCGGTCACCCTGCCGGCCGACAAGGTGGTGTCTGTGTTCTACACCATCATTGCTCCCATGCTCAACCCCTTCATCTACACCCTGAGGAACCGGGACGTGAAGAGCGGCGTGAGCAGGCTGTGGAGCAGGGCACTGCAGAGGAGGGACAAATGAAAGGGCACGGTGCATGTTGGTAGCATGACCTGAGCCTAAGACTCGTGGGGAGGGAAGAAAGCCTGGTATTAGGTGGAAGTTTGGTGATCTGCTGATGCCACGTACAGGAGAGGAGTTTTCCATCCCTCCCCTGCCAGTGTGATTTCCAGGAAAAATAATTATCATTCTCAGAGCTCAGTATCAGTGTCATGATTCAAGAGCTCACCAGGTAATGGCTGAAGGCTTTCCTGCAGCAGCGGGGCTGAGTGATCCCATTTTTAGGTGTTTGCTGCTTCCTGGTCAATGTGCTGTCTCCTTCAGGTCTGTTCTCCCTCCTGGCCCTGGTTCCTCAAACACTCACCTAAGCTGACCAGTGCCAACCCCTGTAAGACATGCAAACTCATGCCTGGGTCCAAACCCCACTGCTGTACTATAAACATCAAATGATGGCTACTCTTGGTTGGATCTGTTTTATTTAAAGGAGTTCTGTCTTTACACCTTTCTGAGCCCTTGATTTTATTTCAGGGTGACCTTCTGAGCCTGGTTAAAGACTAAAACCAGGCATACAATCAATTTTCTTTCTGGATTTCAGGAGGCAGCTCCTGGAGATGCAGCAGAAATGGCCGTGCCATTCAGCAATCACATTCACTCCTGTTAGAGACCCCATGCTTTCAGAGACCAGATTGCAGTCTTTGGAATTCATGCCATATGCCTGATTGCTTGGCTGGCTGCTGGACACCCCCAAAGCCCCCCTCTCACTCATTCTCAATGGGATATGGGGATAAATGGAAATAAAAACACTTGTGTGCTGAGATAAGGATGGGGGATCTCTCATCAATTAACACTGTGGTCAGAAGAACCAGGTCAGGCTGCTCTGAACTTGGGCCATAGTTCTCAGTGATATGTCACCACCTTTGACTTGGGGAGTGAACACTCAGATCAGTTCCTGTTTATATTTCATCCTGGTGAGGATCAATCCAGTCTACCCCTGAGGAACCAAAACTCCCTGTCCTGGCCCTGCAGCTTCCCTGACCCTGAGCAACATTTCTGGTTGCCTGACACCAGCTCAGTGCAGGGATCAGTGGTGCAACCCTACATTTATGGGTTTATCACTAGAAACTTCAGGGCTTGTTTAATACAAAGGGTTTCTGAGTGCTTAGAAGTGCGTGGTGTTTCCTCCTCTCTCCATCACCCCCCCAGGACTCCACTCACAGAAGATCCTGGAGGGAACTGGGACCCAACCAAGGGACCCAACCAGCAAAACTATTTAATAAGGCCCTCTGGAACCTGCTTGGAGTTTGCTAATGACACATTTCTCAGAGGTCCAGCTCCCTTTTACCTGTGCCCAGTATGTTCCAGCAGTATTTATAGGTTGTGCTGGGATGGGGGGACTTCAGGGAGAAGGCAGATGTGGAAATGCAGAAGTCAGTTCTGAGAACCTTCCAGGGGTTCCCTCATTGGGTCTCTCGGTGTGAATGACAGACAGAAAACAAGGCATCGATGCCAGCACAGTAAAACCTGCCTAGCAAGAAAAAACCCACTTGCTTGAAAAAATCCTGAAGCAAATTTCTATGCACCAAGAAAAATAAGAGCAAGGATATGGGAATTACAAGCAGGAGGAAGAAGAGTGAGACAACTGCCTGACCCATGGGATGAATAACCTGAAACACGGAGCGAATGATTTAAAATGTTTTCAGGGGACAAATGTGGAGCTCAGAAATGTTGGATCAACATTTAGGAACTGGGTACAGTAGTAACCATTTTTTGCCTCCTTTCCTTCTGTTCTGTGTGTCAGCCATGGGGTATTAAAGCACACGTGTTGGGCTGTTTGTTCATGTGAAAGGCTGGAGAAGGCACAGAAAAGTGTGACTGCTCCTGTGATGATTTGGCCATGTGGACCCTTTCAGGCAGCTCAGTTTCATGCTGATGGCACGGGCAGACATCTGGGGCAGGTATCTGCTCTCCACTTACACTCCAGGGCAGAGGAAATATCTCTGATGGGATAAATCATCTCCCTGTGGTGCAATGACCTAAACAAAGGTAAAGTGAGTCACGCCTTTAAGGCATTTATTCCTCCTTACTGATTGCACAGGGAGGCAGAAATGCCACACACAAAGTGAGGTGTCTGTCGAGCACAGCCTCAGGGGTGGCTGTAGGCACTTCAGCCTCCCTGCACCTCTGGAAAACTGCTGAGCCTCTGGGAAAGAGAGTGGGGAAAGAGGGGTCATTTCTAAACTAATGCTGTGATTTGCACGCACATATCCTGAATGATGGGTTTGAGACCTACCAGAAAGGGGTAGAAAATAGAGCAGGGCCTGAGGGAAGTGCCCAGGTACTGGCAAAAGGCAGGAGGTCTGTAAGGAAAGCAGTCTCTGTCCCTCATAGTAACCTCCTTCTTGCTGAGCTCTAAACTCTTGGGCAGGAATGAGCAGCCAAGGAATTTCCTGGTGGGATTGTAAATGGAAATGTGCATTCCTCTGCTGGTCCCACTTTAACCTCCACAAGACAGTGAGTGCATTTGTCTACTGGAGAACTCTAAAAATTCCGTTATAAAAAATAAAGGGGTAGAGAAAGTGGGCAGGGTTTTGCAGCTTCTGCTTTCTTGGAAACCCCATTTCTTTGGGGGAGCACGTTCTGATCCCAGCAGGACTAAAGGAGCACTCGAGCTTCCAAACAGGCTCAGGGTAGAGGAATTCCGAGGAGGAACCTTCCCGACCTGGTTTCTGTGCATGTATTTCCAGTTTCAGAGTGGATGAGGCAAATGCAGAGCCCTTTCCTCAGTTCAGAGGAGTGTCATTAGGAAGGGAACACGGAACAGCTCACGGCTGAGCCATGGACTGTAGACACGATGCTTGAGCAGGGCAGGCTTCGTTTCCATCGTGGCACCTCAAATTCCCAGGTAAAAGGTCAGTGCAGCATTTTCCCAGCTCCCTAATCTGTGAGAATAAGATGTGGTGGGGTAACCAGCCCTGAAGGGTTTCAAGTGACATGTGGATGAGGGCCATGGTTTAGTGGTGGCCTTGGCAGTGCTGGGGGAATGGTTGGACTCGATGACCTCAGAGATCTTTTCCAGCCTCGATGACTCCACATTCTGTGACTCCTCCCTGACAGTACATGTGTCACAGCAGGAAAAGAGTGGTCAGGGTGAGTTCAGGGGTGAGGGACAGTGTGGGGGGGACAGAAACCTGAACGGGGAGCAGGAAGGCAGAGGAGGGGGGTGCCAGTGACAGTGCCCTTTGCAAACACTGCTCACTGCAATGTAGGACATGACACTTTGCTTTCACAGCAGGAAAACCAGCAGCAAACACATCCTGCTGCCACCACCCCTGACCCTGGAGCTGTAGCTGTCCCCCTCTCCTGCTGGCCAGCCCACGAGTGCCCTGCCACCCCTGAGCCACGGGAGCCCAGCTGCAGCCATGGCACGGGCCAACTCCTCCCGGGTGACCCAATTCATCCTCCTGGGGCTCTCTGACAAGAGGGAGCTGCAAGTCCTCCTCTTCACCACCTTCCTCCTGGCCTACGCCATGGTTCTGCTGGGGAACCTCCTCATCATCGCGGCGGTCAGGACCGACCCCAAGCTCTCCTCTCCCATGTACTTCCTCCTCTGCAACCTGTCCTTCCTTGACATCTGCTGCACGTCTGTCACGGCCCCCAGGGTGCTGGTGGACCTGCTGTGCCAGAGGAAGGCCATCGTGTTCGAGGGGTGCATAGCCCAGCTGTTCTTCCTGCACTTTGTGGGCTCCTCGGAGATGTTCCTGCTCACCGTGATGGCCTACGACCGCTACGCTGCCATCTGCAGGCCCCTGCACTACCCGGCCCTCATGAGCCGGGGGGCCTGCTGGCTGCTGGTGTGCTCCTGCTGGGCAGGGGGGTTCCTGCACTCCATCACCCAGACCCTGCTCACCATCCAGCTGCCCTTCTGCGGCCCCAACACCATCGACGGCTACTTCTGCGACGTGCCGCCCGTGCTGCGCCTGGCCTGCGCCGACATCCGCACCACCCAGTGGCTCATGGCCTCCAACAGCGGGCTCATCTCCCTCGGCTGCTTCCTGCTGCTCCTCGCCTCCTATGTGCCCATCCTGCTCGCCGTGCGGGGCCGTGTCCTCCACGGGCACTGCCGGGCGCTCTCCACCTGCGCCGCTCACCTGGCCGTCGTCACCCTCTTCTTCGTGCCCTGCATCTTCATCTACCTGAGGCCCTTCTCCACCTTCGCCCTCGACAAGTACGTCTGTGTCAGCTACACCGTCCTCTCGCCGCTGATGAACCCCCTCATCTACAGCCTGAGGAACAGCGAGGTGCAGGAGTCCCTGGGGAGGCTGTGGAAGCGCTGCAGAGCCTTCTGACAGCGGCACCACCCCTGGAGCCACCCCTGGAGTCACATCTGGAGCTACCCTGGAGCCACACCTGGAGCCACACCTGGAGCCACACCTGGAGCCACCCCTGGAGCCACACCTGGACTCACCTTCCTACAGACTAATGGCTTAGGGATTGATACCTACACACTTCCAATTATGTACAAATATATATATATGTATATGCAACTGTTAACATTAAAAATCCATGTTGAAACCCCAAGACTTTCTAAACACTTTCACTTTTGTGGCGCTGTAATTTTCACACAAAGGAGCCCGGGACGAGGGTTTTCTCCCTCTCTGCCGTGCCCTTCCTGTGCTGTGACAGCAGAAGGCAGAGGCACCTCCGTGTCCCCAAATTCACCCTCTGACACTGACCTTCACAGGTGAAGGCAAAGATGGTTTTGCAGGTTTTGCTTGTAGGATTTTCTCCAGACATACAAGGATGTGAATTTTTTTAACCTTTCAGAACACTGTCCTAATTCTCTCACACAGGCAAATTGTTAAAATCATACAGGGGACGATACATAGAGGAAGGGGAGGGATTTTGGCCAAGAATAAGGAGTGACAGGACAAGGGGCAATGGATTCCCAGTGACAGGGAGTGGCTTTAGGTTGGATATGAGGAGGAGATTCTTCCCTGTGTACAGGGTGTCCAGAGAAGCTGTGGCTGCCCCTGGATCCCTGGCAGTGTCCAAGGCCAGGTTGGACGGGGTTTGGAGCACCCTGGGCTGCTGGGAGGTGTCCCTGCCCGTGGCAGGGGTCAGAACTGGATAATTTTTATAGTCTCTTCCTACCCAAGCCATCCCAGGGTTCTGTGATCCTAAGAAGTGGCCCAATCCAGCACTCTGGAGTGATAACAACAGTGTTGGGGGAAGAACACAAGGGAAAAGGCAGCAGGATTTAGTTCTGTGGGTGTTTTTAATACCCACCATTTCTACCCCACAGTGATTAAGTTCCTGTATTTCCTCACCCAGTTTGATCCTTTATGAGGGCAGCAGTGGCATCACCAAATCCATCAGGGATATCAGAGCAGTGGCTGCCACCAGAACACCAACCAGGAGCATTTAGGACTGTTTATGTTGGAAAAGCCCCCTAAGACCATCAAGTCCAACCATCCCCCAGCACTGCCAAGGCCACCACTGACCCCTGCCCCCAAGTGCCACATCCACGGGGCTTTTAAACCTCTTAAGGGATGGGGACTCCACCAGTGCCCTGGGCAGCTGTGCCAGGGCTGCACAGCCCTTTCCATGAGGAAATTTCCCAACATCCAAACTAAATTGCTGCAAAGGAAGTGGGAGGCTTCAATTCCTCCCTTAAATTAGCCCCCACTCCCACAGGAGCAGAAAGAGGAGGAAGATCAGAAGCATCAGTGAGTCATTGATCCTCCTGGTTAAGGCAGATTGCCAAATATGTCCCATCCTTATAAAAATGGGATTTCTTTTTAACAGTGAAATCCTGCTTAGAATCACCACTGGATCATCTCAGAATGGTTTGGGTTGGAAGGGAGCTTTTTTTTTTTTTTCAGTATCAGAGAGAAATGCTGAAATATTCAAATGTGCCCCAGGTCAATCACAGTAAATTTCAATTGAGAAAAAAAATTAAATGTCTCACCGTGATAACTATTAGACATTTCAGAACGTGTGCTATAGCAATCACACACAATCATATAATGTTTGATAAAATTCTGGTTTAGATGGCTTAAAACTAGGCAGGAAATCAGAGCCAGAGACTGGTCAGCCAGTTCAGGAGTAAATGTTTTGTGTTCTGCTGGCATTTCCCAGCTCTGCTGAGTCACCTTCACCTCTAAGAAACCCCCTGAGCTAAATAATGCTCTGTTACAGTAAATTTCCCAGAACTTGAAACAGTTGCTCTGATTTTGGTAAAGCTGCCAAATGCCAATTCCATAATGTTGGGAGCTGGTATCCAACACAAACATGGGATACGGAGCACCCTGTCCAGTGAAAGGTGTCCCTTCCCATGGCAGGGGGTGCAACAAGATGAGCTTTAAGATCCCTCCCAACCCAAGCCACTCCACAAAGACAAACAATTCAATGTAATTGATTTTCCCCCTCCAGCAAACACCTTGGGATGGCTTTAATGAGGCCTCAGTTGGAGCTGTTCAAAAGTTGGGGGCTGACAAATTGCCAAGGTGCAGCTCTGGCAGCTGAGTTTGTGCGTGTGAGGAAATTGGCTCCACTGCGTGTCATTAAAACCTCCAGTTCTGTGGCTCCTGGAAATCAGCAGCTCTCTGAGCTCACCCTCGCTCTGCTTGTTGCCCTCATCCAGAGCACAGTGAAAAGTGGCCTCAAAGGGAAAAGAATTCCCCCGGGAACCGACAGGATCTCGACAATGTTTTGGTTAATTCCCAAGCGAACAGAAGAGATGCCAAATCTAATGGTCTAATCAGTTCTGTGGGACTGAAACACAAATGGACATCAGAGGAGAGGGACTGCAATCAATCTGGGCTCACCATAGGCATTCCTGGGTGGGAAATGCAGGCTCGACAGAGCAGGGCAGTCCCAGAAATGGTCCAAATCCAACTGGACACAGAGGGGAAGGTGCTGGTGTGGCAGGAGGGGGCACAGCCAGGCTCTGATCCAGCACATCAGCCACTGGTGCACAGCTGGACTCTGCAAACACAGCGGGGTTTCTGGTTTGGGGAGGGTGTGTTGGTTTTTAATAACTGGGTTTATGATGGAATAGCATGTCAGAAATGTAACTTTAAACTGGGCATCCTAAGCCAGGGATTTCTTCTTGAGTCCACAGCCCAAACTCTGAGTTGTACAAGTAGCTGTGAGTGACTGAGCTATTCTGGGGGAACAAGACACACAGCGAGTTTTCACTGTGCTACCCACACCAGCAGCTCATATGGGACAGCAACATTAAAGGCATTTTTACACCACCCAAGATCTCCAGGCTGCTTTGAGGTATTCCAAGATGAGGAATGCTAGTGGATTTCTCATGTATTTGTTTGCCCTGAGGCAGAAAGCTCATCTCAAAGACCATCCTGTGCTTCTACTTCTATTAACCCACTGCAAATATCCCTGGCAATGCCCCCTGGAGCACTGGAGGCAGAGCTGAGAGCCAGCAGCCCAAAGGACAGCCCTGGCTGAGCCACCCCTTGGTTCTGGGGGAGCTGTTGCCCTCTCATGGCTGTCACACCAGAACCTGGGTCACAGGCAGTGCCAGTGCCACCAAGCCAGTTTAGGAGGATGCAAAGGCACAGCCCTGGTTCCCCTCACAGACATAGATGCCACTGATGTCTTTGTTGTATCTCTTTGTGGCATCTGGGTTTAACCCAAAAGGATTATCCCCACTGTTTACTGCAAAATTCCATGAGAAGTGTGCTGTCTGATGGCCCTTGGACTAACTCCAGCACGCAGGGAAAGATGTGGGACATGTGGATCTATTCCAGACACAGGTCTGCACACCCATGGCAGGTGTGTAGGCCCTTGGATAACTCCAATTTATGGAATCCTGGAATGCTTTGAGTAGGAAGGGACCTTAAAGTTCATCCCATCCCACCCCCTGCCATGGGCAGGGACACCTCCCACCAGCCCAGGGTGCTCCAACCTGGCCTTGGACACTCCCAGGGATCCAGGGGCAGCCACAGCTTCTCAGGGCGCCCTGTGCCAGGGCCTGCCCACCCTCACAGGGAGGGATTTCTTTCCAATATCTGATTTAAATCTCTTGTCTTTTAGTTTCAAACTGTTCCCTCTTGTCCTACCACTGTCTGCTCACATGAGACACTGCAATCCTAACTGTGAAAGTCACACCCTGCAACCACAGCAAAGGGGCTTGAAAAGGGATTGCCGGGCAGTGCCATCCATGTGAACAGGGCAGCAATTACAGGCAGCTATTGCTGGAACAGGAACAGGCCTGTTCCTAGGCCTGCACATCAGGTGGGAAGTGGTTCTCCCAGAAATCACACATGGATGCTTTCTGGAAGCAAAGGGGAATTTCTGTTAGCTCTTTTGGTTCCTTCCATTTCCAGCCCCCCTTTGGCAACATTCTGAAAAATCCCCATGTATGTAATTAAGGCAAGATGCAAGAAACTTCAGAGACACTTGTCCCCAGACACACCTCCCTGCTTATAAACCTCATTAAAGAGAGGGCAGTGCTCACAGGTGGGACTGTTCCTACACTGCCGAACCTGGACTCGGCTCTTCCTTCAGACTGAAATCATTTCTCTGTCATCTGTGGCCATTCCAACCAGATGGTGAAGGAAGAGAAAGGGTAGTTGTGTTTCCTGGGGATACAGAGGACTATCTGTTACCTGTAACTAATTCTGTGTAGCAGTGAGTATTTCTGTGTTGGTGCTGGGGTATTTCACCTGAGTGAGTTCCCCATTTTAGGAACTTGCCTTTTATTGCTCCTGGTTGAACTGTTCCTTGTGCAGTTTAAGCTCTGACTTTGATCCCTCTCAGGCTCCTGTGAGGGTGTGAGACCAAGGGGAGCCTGGTCTGGATGGGATATCACACTCACCTATTACATTTATTATCTGGATCTCTTGCAAATGAGAACGAGCTACAATATTCACACCGCCCCATAATCAAGCTCTAATCTCCAAAAAGGAGGCACTTGGACTGAACTTTGTTTTATGTCTCCATAGGGCTGATATGTAAATCCATACTATAAATACTGAGCTATGTTCCATGCAGCAATGCAGGATAGATGGGAAGATCCCTTATTGCTCAGTTTAGCCTTCTTTGAGTTGGGAAAGGGGGAAGCCCAGAGAGATCCTAAAAGTACTAATACTTTTATGGGAGTCTATAGGGCAAAACGTATAGAGAGGTGGGAGGTTTTTAATTGCATACCAGATTCTCTCTCTTTTGATAACCCACTGGATAAAGCTCAAAATCCCAAAATCATAGAAGCACAGAAGGGTCTGGAAGGAAGGGACCTTAGAGATCCTCTGGTTCCAACCCCCTGCCACGAGCAGGGACACCTGTCTGCTGATTACCAGGGATTTAATTCTGTGACAGCATCACCCCTTAAAAATAAGTTTCAGCTTCAGCTAGTAATCTAAGCACCTTCAGTGTCCTTATTAACACTAAATAATTTATGCTGAGAGGATTTCTGGGGATCTGCCCCCTACTCCCCTTACTCAGAGAACCTGCCAAGACCAGTCACCTTGCCTGGGCCGGTGTCCAACCAAGCTGGGCACCACAGAGGAGGCCACATCAATTTTCACCTCTTGAGGCTGAGCTGACGACTTGCAAGAGTCCATTTTTTTGGATTAGACCCTGTGAAGCTCGATACCCCCATTTTGCCTTTTGCAGCAGGTATATGTGAGTCAAATTCAGACTTTGAGTGTGGCAATGCAAGCTTGGAAACGTGTTTGAACTGCAAAGCAGGCCCAGAAAATCCCTCGCACTCTTTAGAAGGGGGGTGCAAACTTGACTAAGCTACAACTTCTCTCTTCCAGGGCACCCTCTCCTCCTGCCCACAATGAAAGAAAAGATGCCGAGGGCCAACCTCTCCACGGTGTCTGAATTTGTTCTCGTAGGCCTTTCCGATGCTCCCCAGGTCCGTTTGCTTCTCTTTGTGCTGTTTCTCACCATTTATTTGGCCACCATGGCAGGCAACATCACGATGCTCGTTGCTGTCAGCACAGACACCCACCTGCACAGCCCCATGTACTTCTTCCTCGGCAACTTATCCCTGCTGGACATCTTGTGTCCCACCATCACCGTGCCCAAGATGCTGGGGGCCTTGCTGCTGGAGAACGAGGTGATCTCCTTCACGGGCTGCCTGCTCCAGCTGTTCTCCCTCATTGACGTGGTGGGCACAGAGATCTTCCTGCTGGCTGTGATGGCCTACGACCGCTACGTGGCCGTGTGCCACCCCCTGCAGTACCTGACCATCATGAGCACGAGGCTGTGTGCCCGCCTGGCCACTGGCACCTGGCTGGCAGGCTTCCTCAATTCCGCCCTGCACACCTCTCTGATTTTCACCCTGCTTTTCTGTGACTCTAACCGAGTGCACCAGTATTACTGTGACATCCCCCCTGTGCTGGGCCTGTCCTGCTCGCCCACGTGGAGCAGGGAACTGGTCATCCTGCTGGTCGCTGGGGTGCTGGGCAGTGCTGCCTTTGTGCTCACTCTGGGCTCGTATCTCCACATCCTCCTGGCTGTCCTGGCCATGAACTCTGAGAGCAGGCACAAAGCCCTCTCCACCTGTGGCTCTCACCTGGCCGTGGTTTGCCTTTTCTACGGGGCCACCATCTGCACCTACGTGCGCCCTTCCTCCACCTACTCCCCTGGCAGGGACAGGGTGGTTTCCATGCTCTATGGCATCCTCACCCCCCTGCTGAACCCCATCATCTACAGCCTGAGGAACAAAGAGGTGAAATGGGCCCTAAGCAGGCTGATCAGCCACGTGAGAACTGCTTTAACAAGACATTAGTCTGGAGCTCCAGCAGCTGGGTACGAACTGCCATTGCTAACTGGCCTTCTCTAGCTTTGGCCACCTAAAAGTCAGGTGCTGCAATAAAACCTCATTTAAACCCCCTCCTCTGGCTCCAAACTTCCCTTGTGGTTAGGAAGGAGAACAGTGCCCCTCCAGAAGGTCAGCTGGATGGCACAGCTTTAGGTCATTTCCACAGGAGGAGAAGATTCCAGCTGGGAATGAATATCCCCACTGAGCCCACAGGAAGGGTAGGTGAGAGCACACCGGTGTTGGGTGCACATTTCAGAGCCAGAATGCTGGGAACTGGTCCTGTAGGCACACTAAGATGTACATCCTTCTGTCCTAAGGCAGCTTGTAGGACTGGGATGTACGTCCCTCTGTCCTAAGGCAGCTTGTAGGAGTGGTGCCGCTTCTTGAACATGTGGCTCCTGCACATCCCCTCTGGGAGACTGGAGGGGAGAAGAGTCCTTTGCCATCACAAGGTCACCACTTAAGGATGGAAATGGATGAGCAGAGACACGGGAGTGCTGTGCAGTCTCCTCTGAGTGCTGTGGCTGTAAGTCTGTGTATGTCAGAGTCACTGAAGTTGGGACAGACCTCCCAGATGATCAAGTCCCACCTGGGAGCGACACCTCAGCTCCGAGGTCCTGTGATGGGGTGATAGCGTGTGAGAGGGACCCTGGGCTGTGGCTTGTGCCTGGTGCTAAATAACAAATATGCCTGTGTTGTGTGCACACTCACACCTTCGTGGTAACGAATTCACATTATTAATACTGAAAGAGTGGAAATCATTTAAGCTCCATCCATTCTCAGCTCTCAGTCATGTTGGCAATGGGTTCAAAAGTCAACTGTAATGGCCAAAGAGCTTTTCTCCAGGGTGATGCATCCTGGATTTTCTGAGGTTGCATTATTTGTGTTACTGTTAAATACATTCCACCACCTTAAGGAAATGCATTCAGCCCACCCAAGCCCACTTAAATTTCCAAACCAAGCACCAAGAATTGTCCATGTCACCCATGTCATTGTGACAAGACACATCTTCCCTGGGGTTCAGTGTCCTGACCTAGCACCACAAGTGGGACCCAGTTTTCCCAGCACAGGTTTCCACGGTGTGCAAGATGACCCAAGGGATCTTTCCTGCTCCACGATCCCTGCTCCATAAAAAGCACAGGCTGCCCAGGGGCAATGAGGACCCCCAGCCCCACCACTGAGTCTCTCCTCTTTGCCACCTGCACACCCCGATCTTTCACTGAATTCACTGGATCTGACCTGAACAGGCAGAGCAAGAAAAGGCAGGACAGGAAAAATATGAGGCTCCACCCTCCCACACTGCCCTTCCAACCCTGTCTGGGGTGTTTTGTCAGAGCATGGACATCATCCTGGCTCCATGAAGACCTGTGGAGCCGGGTTTTGGTCTCTGGCATAAAAAAACACCCCCAACCTTCAGAAGCTCTGAGGTAAGATGGGAAATGTAAGGATTTTTCAAGAATTTGGGGATAAAGAACGAGCAAAGATGATGAGAAGGAAAGAAAAAGGACAACACATATTGAATAACACTTTTACACCTGAATTCAGGCAGATAAGTGGCACCAGAGCCTGGGGTTTCAAGTCTGGATGAGGACTGTAGAGGAATCTAATGTGTATCAACTGGATGAGGAACTGGGGGAAGTTTTAAACTGTGATAGATGGAAATATCTAATCAGGGGTCAATATCTGATCACTGTCCTCCAAGTAACACAGACCCCAAAGTGACAATATTTACTGCCAAAAGGCAGGCTGCAGGCAAACTGCTTGAGTGTATTCCACCTCGGGAGCTGCAGGAGGAGAGACATTAATAAAGCAATAAATTGTCTCTTATTTAATTACAAGTGGTTCTGGGGTTTAAATGCTTTCATTTTGTGACGAGACTGTAATAACTGCAGCATTTAGGTCTTTAGAATGAAGTCAGTGTTTGAAATGCAGGGAAATCCATCAGTGTGAGCAAGGTTACAGGATTGCAACTGTGAGCATGATATTTGTGAAGCATTTATCCTGCCCAAAAATGTCCTTGTGCAGATATGGGGCCTGAAACTGGAGGGGAATCAGGGCAAAGGGGTGCTTGTGACAAACTGCTTTCTGAAAGGACTCTAGGAGGACTCTGTGCAGGACCAGGAGTTGGACTTGATCATCCTTCTGTGATTCTGTGAGGTCTTTGAGGCTGTTGCCACCAAACTCATTTGGTCTGTGTGTTACAGCTGAAATATTAATGAAGCTGCTCTCAGACAGTGCCCACTAACAAAGTTACATCTCTTGTTTAAACTCACCCACTCTACCTCTGCTCTTTCCCCCTGCCTCCCATGGAATAGTCATGATGCCATTGTGCAAAACAAGGGGAGAGGTGTCCCAGGGCCAGGAGCAGTGACTGCATCTTCACTCACCCTCACAGGATGGTGCAAAGGCATGGGACTTCTGGAGAAGACCTCGTCCTGCTCAAAGCCAGGTCAGCCAGAGAGGCTGCCAAAGCATGTGGCCACTCTGAATGAATTTAAGGATGGGGACCCCAAAACCTTTCTGGGCTTTCAGTGCTTGATTGCTTTATGAAAAAAAGCTTTCTATGTTTCAACGGAGCTGTGGCATCATAAAATCACACGGTGGTTTGGGTTGGGAGAGATCTTAAAGCTGATCTTGTTCCACCCCCTGCCCTGGGCAGGGACACCTCCCACCAGCCCAGGTTGCTCCAAGCCCTGTCCAGCCTGGCCTTGGACACTCCCAGGGCTGGGGCAGCCACTGGGCACTACTGAGGAGAGTTTGGTCCTGTGCTCTTTTATCCTCACCCCCAACAGGTATTTATCCTCAATGAGCATCTCCAAGCTGAACTACCTGACCCTGCTCCTTGTATGAGCTGTTCTAGTCACTGAATCCCCCTCACTGACGCTGCTCCAGCATGTCCTGGTCTCTCCTGCCCTGAGGAGCTCAGACCTGGACACGGCACCCCAGGTGTGTCAAGGCTTCTCCCCGTGCAGCCCAGGAGCACCTTGACCTTGTCTGACACAAGGACTGTGTCCCAGCAGGTCAGGCTCCAGTCTCTGCTGGGGCCTGTGGTGATTCCTCACAGGGTGCAGGACCTTGTTGAACCCCATGAGGTCCCTCTAGACCCGTTTCTCCAGCCTCTCCAGGTCTCTGAATGGCAGCACAACCAGCATGCAGCAGCTGCATTTCCCATCAAAATATTGGCAGCTACGCAGAACCATCAGCTTTTGGATAGTTTAGATACCCTGGCATCATCTTAGAACCATCATTCTTTTTGGTTACCCAGAACTATTTACCTTATTTTCCATTTTTGGCAGGCAATTTGACTTCAATCTGCATTTCTACAATGTTTTGTGAGCCTGCATTTTAAGATGCAATACTAAATGAAAAATACTTCCAACCCCACAATAAAATATGAAGTTTCACTATTTCTGAGCAAACTCCTGTCTTACACCCGAGTATTTCAGGCTGGATCATGCATAACTCATTTGTTGGCCACCTCTACCCCCAGCACAGACAGTGTATGACTTCAGAGCCTTCAGCTGAACACACTTCTCTGAAAATATAAAGCCCACATTAAAAGAGCTGTTTAAATTCATTTCCTGAGTCTTTCCTTACTGTAAGTTTTCTTCTCTAGATTCTATCAAAAGCCAGAGGTGCTTTCCCCTTTGCCCAGCTCAGCACAGAGTGTTAAACAGTGACCAAGGACAGAACTTGGGGCTCTCTATTTCCTACTGGACATGTATTTCTACAGGGATCCTCTCAATTTCATCAGATTCCTCCTGCTCAGCCCCTCCTCACATGTGACTCCCCAGGACCACCTCAGGATGTGGATCCCTGGGTTGCCCTCGGTGTTCCTTGGCTGGAACTGAGGAGCTCCCCCTACCCACCACCCCACTGGTGACTCAGGCAGGTGCCAAGAGCTTCTCAAAGAGAAGGAAGGTGGTGATGTCCCTTTCCCTGGCCCAGAGGGAGAAGTTCTGAACTTCAGGGTGTGGAGAAGTTGTGAACTGCTTTAGAAGTTCTCATTTCCTTTAACAAGGAGGAAAGTTTCCTCCTCCTTAGTGTGTCTGAAGTTGTCCCCAGGGGCTTGTTAGAAGAATGAAGGAGGACTAAGGGTGAAGGAACACATGAGCTTCCCAAGAAGGTTTCAAAATCATTAGAGGCCTCTTCAGGACGCCCAGAAGGGCTTGTTAAGCTGAAGACCCTGGGTGGCTGATCCCAGGGGAGGCCCTGCTTTTGGGAAGGGTAGTTTGTGATGGAAATACATTTAATGAGTGAGCTGGTGGAGGTTGGGTCTGGCAAGGCTTCCAGTGGGTCATGCTATGACTACTGCCCCCACCTACTGCAGGATGAGGCCTCATGTTCAGTCTATCAGGGATTAAGAAATCTTGTATCCTCCCTACACCTACAGTTCATACACATTTGTTTGCCCTCACTGATCACATCTTTTATTTTTGCCTCCTCTTCCCTATTTTGACTCCTGGGAAGAATGTCTTTAAAAGGTAAAGAGTCCTTGAGGTGTGGTGGAGTCGGGGCTGGTGTAGGCCAAGGCTGGTGTCTGGTATGGCTGCTCCTCCCCTTCCCTCTCTCACTTTGCACTGCAAACTTTCCCATTTATCCTTGCCTTTGCTCACAAGGGGCTTCATCTGTCCAAGGGGTCACTTACACCATCCCCAGAGACTTTTCAGGAGATGAAGACAATTCCTGCTCCTGGTGGGTGGCTGAGGGTCCTCATTTGGATGGTGTTGAGCAGCAGGAATGCCTAACCACCCCATTCACATTGCTCCAGACCCCCATTTTCACCCAAAACATCACCAGGCTGTTGTTCTTTAGGGTAAAATGGCAAATAAGATATTTGAGCCATGTTGAGGGTAATTCTTCTCAACTTTCAGGATCCACCTAGTCTTTAGTTTGACTTTAGTTTCCACTACTCGTAACACTATTTATTACATTAAATTCAGGAGAATAACAGAACAAAACAGATGGTTTAACAGCCAGAGAAAAGAAAATTACCTTGTGTTAATAGCAGGCTTCTTCATGTGTTCAGGAGCAAGCCTTCGGTTTTCCAGTCTTCTCCTCACCCCTGTTTTATCTCATGCACTTACCTTTTACCCAAGCAAAACCCCAGTGTTAAAATGGCCAGGGAAGAATGCAATCCCACCCAGAGATAGTAACATTTGGTTTCCCATATTATGGGACTGGGAGCTGTTTCTGAGCTCTAAACGGTGCAAGAACACTCCTCTTTCCAGAGCTGATGGAAGCCCAAGGATGCCCAGGGATGGCTATCAGCTCGTGTGCAATTCCACAGCCTGGATGCCTTTTAAAAGAGGCACCTGAATTCCAAGTTACCAAACTGGAGTGTAATTGCCCATCTATGAGCAGAGGGGAGGGTTTGGCTGCTTCTCCTGGCGTGCAGAGGTGGAGAGGTTGGAATAACAAAGCCACGTGTTCCCGAACAACCCTGAAGGTCCCTTCCACCCCAAACCATTCGAGGATGCTGTGACCTTCAGCCAGGACAAAGAGGTGGCCCCCATTTCGGGAGGAAGGCTCTCACCCCTAAGTGTTCCTCCAAACCTTGTGCCCAAGGGCCTGTAACACTAAAGACTGTCAGACAGCCGTGCCTGTCTTTGCAGGAGCTGGAACAGCTCACCAGGGAAGGACCACAGTGTGCATGTTCAGCTTCTGATACTCTGAATGTCTATTTTGGGCTGCTCTCAGAAATTGATACCCTGGGCCTGTCTCTCACCACAGAGCTCTTCTCAGATCCTGAGAAATGGAGCTGGGGGATGGAACTACAGACAGCACCATCATCCAAATAGAGGGAGGAAAAATTAATTTGTATTATGAAATCCTTGTGTGAATCACCCTCTGTGCATTTACACATTGCCTTTGTCACTGAAAATCAGATTTCCCCTATTATTTGGCTAATCTCACATAACCAGTGACGGGTGGAAAGGAACATTTTCATGTATCTGTTCCTCAATACAAAGGATCCCTGAAATTCTTGATGTGCCTTCAAAGAGCAAAGGGGTTTTTTTCCCTCACACAAAATCCAAATATTAACGTGTGATGATTTTCCTCCCTCTTTTTGTGTGGTGCTGCCAGATAGGAAAATACGTCACATGAAAGAGGATGTGAATGATTCCTTTTCCTCCTCTAAGAAAGAACTACCCACTTGTGAAATTCAGACTGGGGCTACAGTTCTGGCTTTGAAATTCCCAAGGCTTTGGGAACCCACAGCAGTTACACTCATTGTTTCAGTGCTGTTTTCTCCTCCCTCCCCTCCACTGGAGGGGCTTTAAGGGCCCTTCCAGCCCCAGCCCCTCTGGGATCCTGGGATTCCATGAACACCAACACATGCCAGTTAATTCCAGTCCATGTTCTCCTTATTTCATCTAAAGAGTTTACATCACTGACACTCTCCTCCATTGGACAATTCAGATGTATTTTTACATCTCAGATAAGCACAGAGATGTTTGTGCTCTGGGTCCTCCTGGAGCATGAGTGATTATTTCTCCACACATCTAGAATTTAAGTCACTTTTAATTCTTTGAGTGATGAAACCTGTGATAGGAATATCACAACAGAGCAGAGATATTGATGAATAATGGCCCAAACATGGTTGTTTTCCTCTGTTCTCCTGCCTGAGCTTTCCCACACCATTCCCCCAGAGCAGAGCATCCATCACATACCTTTAGGTGTCACAGTGTGCCCTCTGCCTGGAGTTTGGGAAGGTCCAAACACACCCATCACAGGCCACCACAATCCTCCATGGAGCTTTCCCATCTCTCCACAGACAGCTGGCTGGAATTGGACAAGCAAACATCAGTTCTGTGTTCTGCTTCCTCCCACACAATTGTTTGGGTCGGTATGTGGGGTGTCAGCTGAGACCATGGAGCCCAGAGCTTCGAGCTGTGTGACAACTACAAAACCCCAATGAACTTGGATTAGTAACTTTTATATACCTTAAACTAGTCAAGATGAATTCTTGTGCGTTTTTTGGGGTTCCCCTGACCTCCAGAGCCTTGGAGATCTGGTGCTGTGCCCAACACAAATCACATGCCATGCAAAGTTGTCCTCATTCCACTCTCACCTCATTAGAGATGACTGAGAGGAATGGTTTGGATTCAGATAAAATACAACTAAGTCCTGAAGTGCTTGCTCTGAACATTTATGTGCCCTCCACTGCACACATGAACTACATGGGTGGAAGGAAAACTAAAAAAAATGCAAATAAAACTTATTCTCCAGAATAGTACATACATATACACTATTTATAGAATGGTTTGGGTGGGAAGGGACTTTAAAGACCATCTAGTTCCAAGCCCCAGCCACAGGCAGGGACCCCTTCCACTGGAAGGCTGATTCACAGTCAGTTACTATCAACTCTCCTCTGAAAGAATAAGGATTACCACCTTTTTATCAACTGAATTTACATTAAGAGATTAAGTAGTGCATAACACAAGTAGCAAAGTTAAACAGCTCCAAATCTCTGGCTAATTTCTGTATTGTATCAGGTCTAGAACCAGCACCTTTTAATTTGATATGACCATAATCACATCACCAAAAGCTCTAATGACTGCTGGAATTCCATTTTCTCAATTGTCACCATCACTTTGAGGTGCATTTGAAATCTTAAATTTAAGTGTTTTCATTTTTAAAAGATTTTTTAAAAGTCTTTGTTTCAAGGTGACAGGGCCTTATACCTGTGACTACAGTTCAGGGGTTAAGAATCCATCTTCCTCCAAGGTCCATCCTCATTTTTAGCATTCTTTTCATGCTTTAAAAAATACAATTGATGCTTTCTAGTCATGATCTTTAGAGCACATCATTTCATTG
The DNA here is from genome assembly GCA_013396655.1 of Campylorhamphus procurvoides. Classification (NCBI taxonomy): domain Eukaryota; kingdom Metazoa; phylum Chordata; class Aves; order Passeriformes; family Dendrocolaptidae; genus Campylorhamphus; species Campylorhamphus procurvoides. The sequence goes on along the minus strand of WBMV01009127.1, from coordinate 62,489 downwards.
GAATATCTCCACACTGAGACAACCCCAGGAGCACTTTAATTGGTTGTTCTCCACTTCCCTGGAGAACATTGTCCAAAAGGCAGATATAAAACCTGTGACATTCCTCAAAAGAAACGTTTCCTGCATCCAGGAAAAAAAACACCCACAAACATTCCTCTGACAGGTGAGTTCCCTGATGAGTAAATTCCCTTCCACTCAAGGAGTTGTGCCCAAGTCTTGTTGACTCCGTGAATTTTGCATTCTCTGACAGCAAAGTGTGGCTGCATCACGAAACAACCAAACAAAGAATAAATATTAATAGATCTTTACAAAGGCAAGAAGATTTTGTGGTTTTTTTGATTATTCCTTTTGTGCCCACGTGTTTCTCTGAGGACTGAAATCTCCTGCAGTTCTCCATCAGAGCCCACTGCCTTTTTAGCAGCTGCTCGTGTTTGTGTGCCTCAGTTTCAGAGCACGATCAAGGGCTGGAAATCAGAAGACATGTACGTAGCCATGGGGTTTTTCTGGGCTGAAATGTTCTAATTTTGGCTTTTCACCAGCAATCCATCAAATTGCCTGTGATGGTGTCAAAATCAATGGGAATGTAACTTGGTCTCTTGGCTAAAAAAGAATCCAGGTGACTTCTTGTGGAATTTGTCACCTTACTCTAGGATCCATTTAGGATCCTCTCTCAGATGAATCAGCTTAGGTTATAATTATTTTATTTTGGGAACACAGACATTCCCGGGGTGTCTGTGTCTTTGCCCACTTAACATTGGTATTGACAGGCTTATTTAACCGTTCTTTTATTAAATGTCCTTCTGCAATGCTTATTTTTCCTGTAAAGGTGAGCCAGGCCTATCTGCCCTGCCTAGAATTTGTTCCGTTATCAGCAGAAATGTGTATTACCTTTCTCAGAGTTAGACGTAATTCATGTGTTTCCTCTTGAAATGTTAAATTAATACCCAGAATTCCTTTTCTAGCAGACTGAGTCCAATTCAAACTCAATAAATAGTTTCAGGTAAAAAAAACCAAACCAACAAAATGGGGGGGAAACTGTTTGGAAAACCTAAAAGTATTTAAGTTTGAATATTTAAACACAATGTTTATGACTTGCTTTTCACCCACTGCTTACGAATTAATCAGCCCCAGGGAAGTAAACACACAATCTATTTGTAAGAAATTCCACAAGGAGATGCAATATTTCATTTTAAATTCAGTGCTTTGTGTTTGTTCCAAACTAATTACTTCTTATTGTTCCAACCCCAATCTGCTTCTATTTCAGCCTTTTGATCCATTTCTTCCAGTGTTTCATTTTCCTGCTGCCTCAGCAAGGTCATTATTAACTGTGCCTGAACTCCTTCCTCTACCTGAAACCCAGGTAAAACTTGCAGCAGCTTTTACACTCAGATAATATGGTTTTTCTCCAGTGATACTGTGCTTACCTGAGCCAACCCAGGCATGTTCTTGCAGTAAACAATCCCTCCCAGAAGATAATTCAGATTTTAGGAGGCACCAAGCCTTCTCCAAGAAAGGAGGACACAGAGTCTCTTTGTACCTCTGGTATGGGATTATATGGACAGTTTTCTGTCTGAGCTCCTATTTCGTAGCTATTAAAGGAATCAGGTCATGTGGATCCCATCCCACAAGGATCTAGAAGGTGACATCCCTGGAACTAGCTTTTAGGTCCCTTCCAACCCAAACCAGTCCAGGACCCCATGGTCTCTTCCTCCTCACTGTCTATAAGGGCTCTATCCCAAACACAGAAGAAAGGGATATTTTTGCAGCTTACAATTACAGAGAGACATTTCAACCAAGATGTTTTGAAAGAAAAGTCCAATTAAAACAATTATTACCTGTGGGTGTGATTGTCCATTAACTTTTGACACCCAAAAGCTTTAGGATAGGGAAAATACTTCCCTTATTTGGCAGCCAGCTCTGCCATACCCTCTGCAGAAAGGAGTCTCATACATATATATTTTACCATCTTTCTACAGCTAGACTAAGTCAGGTTTCATCAGGCCTGTTCTGCTCTCACCAAGCATCTTTGATGCTCATTCTCATCCTGTGTCTTGGCAATTTTACTGCTTGCACGTGTCTTTCCATCATCACTTTCCTCCTCCAGCCCACAAGCCCTTGTTTCCCTTCCCACAGCACGATTAGGGTTTTATTTCTGCCTAACTGTGTTACGAAATGCTTGTTGGTGGTTATGGGACTGGCTCTGTTCCAAAACACACGCACTGATATCAAGTCAGTCTTTTGCAGTGTTATTTGTAGTATGAATTTTATCCTGGTACAACACGGGTGTGGCATTTCTGCTTTGGCTGCACAGAATCCCTGACATGTTGGCACTGGACCCTTTTTTGTTGGTTTTCCACCTGCTGGTGTCTGCAGAAGCCCCTCTAGTCACCCTTGTCTTTGCCTTGTCCCTCTGAGCTGCGGCAGAACTACAGCTTTCCTAATCCCATCATATCCAAGTTCACCCCGCCAGCTGTGGGTGCCCCTGGGGACACGGACCGGAGCCAAAGGGAGTGTCGGCACATCGCGAGTATCGCGACAGCCGTGCGGGGACTACACCTCCCAGCGTGCCCCGGGGCCGGGCGCTCAGCGCGGCGCCCCCCCGCGGCCGGACTGGGACAGACTGGGGCGAACTGGGGTGGGAGTGCCCCAGGATCGGCCCTGCCACGGGAGCGAAGGCTGCGATGGGCTGGAGAAGGAGCTTTGGGATGCCAGGGGGATGCCATGGCAGGGCAGCACGGGCGGCTCTGCCGTCCTCCCACCCTCCTCGGCATCCTGAGAATGAAATGTTCTCTCTGTCTCAAGAAGGAAGATGAAAGTCATGTGGTGGTTGGGAAGAGATTCCTTGGGCTTCCCCGTTCCCAACCCTCGGGCTTTGGCTGCTCTCACAGGTGCTGCTGCTCAATGCTGAGCCTCCCCCCGCCAGGAAAGCAGAAGCTGCCCCTGGAACAGAGAGATCTGCCTGGTTATGGCCGAGGGTGATGTGGGGAAAGGGGTAGTACTGTGTGCTCCCAGTTCCTGCTGGAAAAGGCACTGCTGCAGGGCCTGGAACAAGAAGAGAGAGTTCCCAGTTGATCTAAAGTCACGGGGGTGTCGCTTTCTCTTCCCATTCCTCAGCCTGTCCGTGCACGGGTGGTTCTTATGCTGCATCGGTACAAACACACATTCTCAGTCCCATCCCTCCTCTTATTTCAGTCTCTGCAATTTCCCAGCTGTGTTCCCAGCTTGTCATCCGTGTTATTATAGGGCTCTCTGATGTGACTGGGGGCAATTTAGGTTGTAGTAGTTTAGGAAGTGCTTTCTCTGGATCAAGCTGCTTTTTTTGGAGCAGTATTCCTCTGGAATACAGCAAAGATATTGAACCCTTCCCATTCCCAGGAATTCTGTGATGGCACAGCCGTACAAGTGGGACTGAGCCAGTGATACAAAGGATAAGGGTTCCCAGTGGAAAACTTTGGAGGTGGATCTTCTTTCCTTTCCCTTGCTTTCCTAGGCTGACAGAGATGGTCCTCCGTGTTCCTCCTGAAATTCAGCGGGAGGGAGGTAGAGCCTGGTGGCGGCAGAGCACATGAGGGTAAACACAGGCAGGGAAGAGGGCTGGAATCACCTTTTTCACTGCTGGTTAAACCTGGCTGAGGCAGGGATGCACGGCATCCAAGAATCCAAGAAAAGCCTGGTAGCTTTTTTTGTGTGGTCATGCTGAGCCTGCTGGTCTCTGCTAAGCAAAGTTTCCCGGATTAAGTAACAATGCTGCAATTCTGGCTTTTTCTTCTTCTTCTTCCCAGTCAGGAGCTCTGTTTTCCTGGGTGACCTAAGAAAGGCCCACGTGGTTTTGCATCATCCGAGCCGCTCCCTCCGCCCTCCAGGCTGTTGTTTTAGCTGATGTCAGCCTGTTGCTCAACCTGCACCTCCTGACTGCAGAACTGCTTTGTCAGAGAACCCTTTGGGGCCTGACTAACACCCTCACAGCTCCTGGGGTTCCTGGCACTTCAGCCACATGCTGGGAGTTCATCCTTTGCCCTCAAGCTGCTGTCTGAGGAGCGGCTGGCTGAGCTTCCCTGTGTGTCTCATGACTCTGGAGCTTTTAGATCCATCCACTGGCCAAGACAGCCTTAGAAAGTGGCCAAAAATGCTGTTTGCTGCTGGTCTCTGCCTGCAGAGACACTAGTGGATGCTCTAAGGGTGGCTGGAAGCAGAAAAGAGACACGGGGTGTGGGTGAGGAATTCAGTGTCCCCTTTCTGGCAGCCTTGGGCTATAGGAGTGTTTCAGCTGCAAGGTGCAGCTTCACCCCGAGCCTGCTGCTGCCCTGAGGGCTGTGTCCCCTCACAGTGGCTTTCAGAGGGAACCAAGAGCACCAAAGACAAAGCAAAGAAGGGCCTGGCTGTGCTAAACAAGTGTGGAGCGGAAATCTGGTGGTTTTTTTCTTGTCAGACTGGAAAGTTCCTGATTTGAGTGGTTTCAGTCTTGGTCATCACTGCCTATTTAGACAGGTTTTGGGTAGTGTGGCCATGCATGACTGAGTAAGCTACTCAGAGAGCAACTGGGTGGAAGAACTGATTCCTCAGAGCAGGCAGAGCATTCCTGGGGCTGCCTGGAGCCTGAAATGAAGGTGGCTGCTGCCCAGGGGCAGTCTGGGGGCTTTGCTACCACACCAAACCCATACTAACAGCTTTACCGGCAATATTTGCCCAGCGTTCTGAGCAGGACCCCAGGGCAGCAAGCCCTGATGGCCAGGGTTTCAGAGGCTGGTGGTCTGCCTGTGGTTAATGGTGCTGCCCAGTCTGAACCAGCCAGATGTGATTGCTGAGGAGCCCAGCCGTTCCTGTGGCTGCCCTTCTCTGTTATCTGCCTGCCCAGGGGGCCTGCTCTGTCACTCCTTTATTGGCTGCTGGAATGCTGATACCTGTGGGCTTGGCCCACCATCTGCAAAGTTACAGACAACGACTTCATCCGACCCTATTTATTAGTATCACGGCCAGGCCTTGTCCTAACAGAGACTTAGTTGCCCCTGTTCTATTTCTCCTTTCTAATTTTATTGCCTTTTTTTTTTCCTCTCCTCACAAATGCTGTGGTGGAATAAGTTTGAAAAGGGACAAGCAGTTTTTCCCTGCTTGTTCCATAGGCAGGGAAAGCACCAGGGGGTCTCTTCCCCACCATTGCTGTGGGCTTGTGGAAGGAGCTGTTTTCAGCTCATCCAGAGGTGATTTTCAGGGACAACATTCCAGTTGTCAACACTGTCTGGCCACTCCACAGGTTACACATGTAGGAGCAGGTCCAACTGGAGCCCCTTGAACTGTTTTTAAGGGCCTGGATGAGGCTTAGGAGGAAATGACACCCAGCAGGGAAGGTGTGAGGTTGTGGCTCCATCTCAGCAGCATGAACTACATGGGAGTTTTCACCGTCCCTTCCCAGCACAGCTTTTCCCAGACTCCCAGGAAACTCTCCCTGCTTCCTACCTGCCTTGCCCTCTGTGGAGAACATCCCTGCAATTGTGCTAAGGCACTGCCTCGCTTTAAGCTCCTCACTTGCTCTAAGCAAGCAGTGCAGTGAGTTCTGGAGAGCCGTGCTGGGCAGCAGCAGCAGTTTGGAGGAGCCCCCGCCCATCCTGCCCGGCAGAGATCACGCCACGGGCCACTGCTTGTTCTTTGTGGGGCTTTATCGGGCTGCTGCATGTTCCTGAAGCCCGTTTGTAACCGCCAGTTCCCTGTAAAAGCTTGTTGCTTCTCCTCATGCTTCAAAGGATCTGCCTGCCAGCCCCTTTTTTTGGGTGGTTGAATATAAAAGCAGACTCCACCTTCTCTGGAAGGTTTGGTAGTATCTGTTAAGATGCTACACAAACTGTGTCTAAGAAACATCCTCACAAAGTCAACTGATGGCCCCAGGTTGCTGCAAAGTGTGGTCTGAAATAAATAATCAATTTAACAAATCCAGCTTTTGTGGGCAACGAGGGACAGGCACCTCTTTGTGATTCCCAAATGAAACCTCACCTTCAAAACCCAACATTTTGCCTGGGTATCCTGCTCAGAATAAAAGCTCCCTGATCGTTCACGAGGATTTGGATACTCAGAGTTTTCCAGGGGAATTCATGATAGGAAGGAGGTGATTTTTTGGTGTATTGAGAAATTTCCCTGTGGTTGTTGACTTTAGATGGGTGGTTCTATTTACAGTTTTCCCCCAGCTTTACAGTATTTGAAGAAAAAGTTAAATATAACAGAAACAGGGAAGGGGAACGATACACACCCTCTTGTTTTTAACACTTTGTAAATCTGAAGGGGGAAAAATGTGGATGGCACTGAGGGAGGATCCTCACACAAATGTTGTGGCTCGTGGCCTGGGCTGGAATGTCAACATCAGTGTGGCTTTTGCAGCTTGGAAAATCTGTGTGGAGAAAGGCCCAGTCCGTGCAGCTGGTGCACAGGCTGCCTTTGGAATCAAAACTGGAGCTTTTCTGCCACAGAGAGGGAAGTTGGTCTTTAAATTAATTTAAAAGGGGCTGGTACGTGCAAGTAAATCCACCAAATTCTACTTCTGGCCATGCTGGACTTACAGAATTAGTGTATTATTAACATTGTTCTTCCTCACGGTCTTGGCTCTAAGTATATTTTTAGAAGCTTGTAAATAGAGAAATAAAACCAAGTAAAACCAAATAAAAATAAATACAGGGTATTCTGGACAAACTAGAGAATTGTTATCTATGGCATCGTTCAGACTGTGTGCAGAAGTGTTCAAGAGAGAGAAAAAACCTGTAACCCAAGTTAGAAAATGTCTGTCTGTTTCAAACGAGGTTAATATTCCTTGTTTACAACATCCTTGGGTCTGTCTCTGGGACTTTCCTGAATGAGAGCAGCCCTGTGTTCAGGCTCCAAAGCAAATTTCCCAGCAGAATTTCAAACACCCTTTGTCTCTCTGTTCTTTGGAGAGTGTTTCCAGGAACCGGCACTTCTGTGTCCCCCAGTCATTTGCATTCTGTGCTGTAACCACTCAGTGAAAACCCAGTGAAATCCCGTTTTTCCCACGTGCAGAAATTTGGGCACCTAAAAGAAACAACTTCTAAAACGTGCCCCTCGTTTTGCCCCAGGAGCTGCAGAAGGAGTTTTCAGTTAATCTCATCAAACAAGTGGAGCCCAGATGTTTTTAGTAAACAGCTTTCAAAACTCACCGTTGAGATCAGTGTCAAATTTCCAGACCCGTGATCAACCTTGGAGCCAAGTTGAGAGTTGCTTTTGTGTTTACAGAGAGTCTGGGAGCTGAATGACACTGAAATTGAATGGAGGTTCTCCATAACAAATATTTGACTGGATACAGTTTATCTCATTTACAGGACTTTGAGCTTTGCAAAAAAAGAAAACAGGTTACTGTATTTTGTTGATTTAATATTTGAGGCATATTCAGCACTTTCTTGCTCACTGAATTTGGGACAGTTGTTGATTTTTAACTGAGATCTGTTATCAATCTGGCCATTAAGCTCGCATGGAAAAATCAAGTGTTTTAAAGCTACAAGTGAACAATTTCTACAGATGACAAGTGAAATTTTGTGCATTTCTGAGCATTCTGGCTCTCTCTGCTTACACCAAGGCAGCAGAGACAGTCTATCCTAAGTCACATGTCAAGTTCTGTGCTCAAGGACTATGTCAGCAAAAATGTGGCTTCTGTTTTTACAAGCTCAGAATTTACTTGGGGCAAATATTGTCCACTGTTTTCGTAGAAGTCCTGTTTTCAACCCCCAGGAAAGTCATTGCTGTCATTTGGGAAGGTCATGGACGAGAAGGGCACAGGTAGAGTCAGAATAAATAATTTTAAAGTGGATGTAGGACTCATGAAAACTTTCCCCTTAGGAATATCTTGATCTCTGACTTAATAACTGTCTGTATTTTTATGGAGACATTCACCAAAAAAGCCCCAATGGTTTTTGCACACTTAAAGCTCAACATTACTGTCCCTAAACTGGCTGATTTTGGGGTCTGCTCTGTGTACGAGCTGTAAACAACAAGAGCGTGCTCCATTGTTCCCCATGGGATATTATCCAAGGGAAAGGAGAGACTCTTCAACAATCTGAAGCTTGTGTAGGCAGACAATACACTGATTTTGCCTGTGGGCAGCCCCAACATGCCTCTACTTCAGCCCAACAAAGCAGCTGAGAGGGATGTGAATTCAAAATCCACACAGGAGGATGGGACGGGCCCTGGCCTTGGACACTTCCAGGGATCCAGGGGCAGCCACAGCTTCCCTGGGCAACCTGTGCCAAGGCCTGCCCACCCTCCCAGGGAAGGGTTTCTTCCTAAATGTGAATGTCACCTGATGGGAAGTGCAGCCTAATAGGGTGATGCTTTTAGCAGGCCTCTTCCCAAGAGTGTTTGGGAAGTTCTTTAGGAAGAAATTCTTTACTATTTAGTAGGAAATCCTTCCCTGGGAGGGTGGGCAGGCCCTGGCACAGGTTTCCCAGAGAAGCTGTGGCTGTCCCTGGATCCCTGGGAGTGTCCAAGGCCAGGTTGGATGGGGCTTGGAACAACTTGGTCTAGTAGAACGTGTCCCTGCCCAGGGCAGGGAGCTGGAACAAGATGAACTTTAATGTCCCTTCCTACCCAAACCGTTCCAGGATTTTATGATTAAATGCATCTTCAGGAGGAACAGCACAAGATAAAAGAAGGTTTAAACCAAGCCACGAGGTGATAGTGTGGAGTAAAGTCGAAATTAAAACAAAAGCTGAGTATGGCTGAACCTAATCTCCCAGAAACCCTGAGTTTTGAACGCTTCACCTTGGTCACCAAGCCATGACACACAAGCTGTGCCACCCCGTGTTTCCTCTCCTGCCCGCGTCAATCTGCTCTCACCACACACAAGGTGCATTGTGCAACAAGCAGTGGGCCCAGAAAGCAGAATTGGGGACTTCCCCATCTCACTGACGTTTAATCACGGGTGGCACAGGCTGTCCGAGCTGGGGACACACTGCTGTAGACACTTTGTCTTTACACAGGTTTGTTTGGTGTTCCTGGGAGCCCAAAACACTGCGGTGTGAACGCAGCAAGGCAAGCCTGCCCAGCAGCTACTACATTTTTTTTCCTGTGGTTGCTTTCACATAAGCATTAGTGTGGGAGGAGAACAGGAGGCTGCAAGTGGAGCTGGCAGCCTGAAGCGATGGGTATGACCCACCTTATCTCAGAGATCGTAATTGCTTCTGATGGTTAACGACACAAACGGTGAGACAAAGGAAGGCAGAGGCTCCCTCTTCCCTTCGGGCTCTTAGGAACGCCTGGAAAAGCGCTGTCGAGAGAACAAAACATATTTAATCCGAGTTCACAGGCTCAGTGCATAGAGGAAATACTTAATCCCAGTTTACAGGCTCAGTGCATAGAGGTAACACTTAATCTGAGTTTATAGGTTCAGTAAATAGAGGAAAAACCATTTAATTCTAGTTTACAGGCTCAGGGCATAGAGGAAATCCTTAATTGAAGTTTACAGGCTCAGTACATAGAAGAAATACTTAATCCCAGTTTACAGGCTCACTACATAGAGGTAACAATCTGTGTTTACAGGCTCAATGCATAGAGGAAATATTTAATCTGAATTTACAGGCTCAGGACATAGAGGTAACATTTAATCCGAGTTTACAGGCTCAGTGTGTAGGGGAAAACTCTTTAGATCTGAGTTTACAGGCTCAGAAAGTAAAATTTGGACGGATTTCAGTGCCAACATGGGCTCGGTAAAAGCCTGGATTTGAGGAGTTCCATGTTATGGGATGATCTGGGGTTAAGCAGGATGTTTCCACTTGTAATCTGCTTAAAAACACAGAGAGCAGAAAGAACCCAGTGGTTAATGAAAGTAAAGGAGCATATAAAGTGACTGAGGCACCCGATGCTCACGAGCAGCCCACACAGCCCTCTCGCCACCGAGGGCCCCGTCCCCTCACACCGGCCCTGCTCACTTCTCATTGCCCACATTCACCTTGGGCCCTGAGGGCCAGTTTTTCCGCACGGAAAGGAGCGGTCACACACCGGCACCCAAGGGCAGCCTGGAGGGGCATTAAACCCAGATAAAAGNGGCGGAGCGGAGCGGGTTCCTGCGTCAACAGTGCTTGGACGGAACCGGCCGCGCTCGGGCCCGCCGCGCCACCCCCGCCACCAACACCCTTCTCGCACACCGCCGCACCCACGCCAGCACCCAGCCATGGCAGCGCCCCCCTCTCA